>JAFVLL020024512.1:0-23811 GCA_021397915.2 Tor tambroides | reverse complement strand
AACACAGAGCCAGCTTCTATAAAACACACGACTAAAGAGCACACAGTCTCTCTCACACACACACACACACACACACACACACACACACACACAGAGCCAGCTTCTATAAAACACATGACTAAAGAGCACACAGTCTCTCACACACACACACACACACACACACGCGCGCGCACACACACATTTGGTCATGTTATAGACTTATTGCTTTATATCAAACTAATTATAATATCTACAGATTAAACAAAGCTAAAAACGTACTTATGTTCTATGTATTATTATTTATTCATATTTTGAATTAGATTTTATATTTTTTTATTTCAGTATTTCATTTTAATTTTAGTTTGTCATTTTATGTGCTTTTGTCATTTTGATTTCTTTCAATATTTCTATTTATCTATTTTATTTCAGTGTTAGTTTAGTCATTTTAGTGCTTAAACTTTAAACTAATTTTATATTTATATTTTATATTTATTTCAGTTAATGAAAACAATTTTAAGAGTACAACACAATAACAGCACTGTCTGCTGGAGATGACATTAAAGTTCTAGGCCATAATTATTTTCACATTATGCTGATAAACCAATAAATTATAAATAAAATAAAATGTATAGTTAGTAAATAAAAAATATAACTCAGAAATTAAAATCTATTATAAAAAAAAAGTTACAAATTGATTAATTTAGGCATCACAACATTATAATGTCCAGAATGAAAAATTATATTTTCTTTTTGAGATTTTCTAAAGGTGGTGTTAGATCAAATTATTATTTTTTTTTTTAAGTTTATAAAGATTAAACTTGTGTGTTAGAATTTAATCTAAATGCAAAAGTAGTATGCACCAAAATTTTGGTAACAGAATTGATTAATTTATTTATTTGTTTATTTATTTATTTATTTATTTAGAATTTTATCTAAATGCAAAAGTAGTGATGCACCAAAATTTTGGTAACTTTATTTATTTATTTATTTATTTATTTAGTTAGTTAGTTAGTTAGTTAAGAATTTTATCTAAATGCAAAAGTAGTGACGCACCAACATTTTGGTATCAGTATTTTATTTATTTATTTATTTAGTATTTAATCTAAATGCAAAAGTAGTGATGCACCAAAATGTTGGTAACGGAACTTTTTTTTTTTTTTTTTTTTTTTCCGGCCAAAGCATTTGCTAATACAATTAAATTTAAAAATCTCTTTACATCAGCCAGTATCCGATATGGTACTGATATATCATATGCATGCATTCATTTTACCCTCAAGATGTTTCCTAAGAAACATTTTGTAAGATTTAGCTCGCTTCTGTTTGCAAAATTGCAAACCCACCCAACACACACACACACACGCAGTCCTTTAATGAGAGCAATTACAGTTCAAAGCCGATGAGGGACGTTGTGACTTCTAATGAGCAATCGTCCTCTTCTTCCTCAAACACTACCTGGAGATTTGGCGTGTCTGAGAGCGTTTTCCGTGGAGAGAGCGTGTGTGAGAGCATCTGTGCGGTTTCACACTGTTGCATCAGTATGGCAGCGCTGACTTTAATGAAGATTGTCAGATGATGGTCAGTTTTACCATGTGAAGCATTTGTGACTGTGGTGCTGTGTTTCTGTTTGCTGAGGGTTTGTAAAGTGGGGTTAAAATAATCTTATTAACATCCCTCATAAATCTAATTACTTCTGCTGTCTCTTTCTCTCTTTCTGTCTTTCTTGGGCTCGCTCTAAGTAGATGGAACTAATTCCATTCCTCCTGCTGTCCCGCTAACACCTTGTTTATCTCTGTACCTAATGCATTAGCACACTCTTCAGCATCATATATTTGCTCGCGCGTGTGCGTTTGAGATGTAGAGAGAATTTAGTGTGTTCTCATTACAATGTTTGTGATGGATTGCTGTGTAATGGCATTATCTGTTGAGTTTAATTGAGTGCAGGAGGGAAGATTTCCCACTCGAAAATGCCATTAAAATCCACTCGCTCGGTTTTCTTTTTTTCATTTTGGGGCTTGTGCCTCATTTCTATTCTGCAGCTGTTCTGGAGTTTGACAGGTAGTTATCATGGACAGACAGAGGGAATTGGATCTGGGCTGGATTCAAACCATCATTTGTCCAGAGCATTGAACTGAACACTACATCACCAACATCTTTTAACTTTGCTTTTTTTGGGGAGGGGGGCATTTTTTAGTAAATGGCTATAGCAGAGAGTGACAGGATGTTAGGAAGAGGTATGGGATCAGAACACATTAAAGGTACAAACTTGAACCTGTATGATCCACATTAGCACCAATGCTCAACATGTCTTTAGCGTTTATGCAGAATGGAAATGGGATCAAGACATGTTGCAAGCTGGATTTTAGCCTAGACATTTATGTCAAACACTGCACCATGGCTCCAACTAGACATCTTGAAGATTCTGTCTAGCTCCCACCTGATGCAGCTAAAAAGTTGTATTATAATTTAAAAGTTGTATTTAAATATAAAAGTTGTATTATAATTTTTTTTCAACTTTTATGCTTTGCCGCTCTTCCCAACAAAATCACAGATGTAGACATCTACACTGGTTTTATTTCTATTTTTATATTTAAGATTTTTTTTACGTTTCAGTAATTTTGTTGTGCACTTGTCATTTCAATTAGCTTTTATTTTTAATTTGTAATATTTTTATTCATTTATTTTGCTGTTTAGCTTTATTTTTATTTTAGTTTCCATTACTGTAATTTTAATACTTACACTTATTTTATTCTTTGCCATGGCTACATTTTTAAAGTTCTAGTTTTCTTTAAGTAAATGTTTCATTAAATATTTTATTTTATTTTATTATTCATTGACAAGGCAACATTTTTAAAATTCTAGTTTTTTTTAGGTAAATGTTTCATCAAATATTTTATTTTATTTTATTTTATTTCTTTTTTTTATAAACTTATTTTATTCATTGCCATGGCAACATTTTTAAAGTTTGAGTTTTTTAAATAAATGCTTCATCAAAGATTTTATCTTATTACAACTTTTTCAATTAATTCTAATTTATTTTAAACAATTCTAATAATAGCACTGTCTGCTAGAGATACACAGATATTAAAGTCCTAGGCAATAATTCTTTTCACGTTATGCTGCTAAACCTTTAAATGGACCACTTTAATATGCAATAAATACACATACAACTGAAAAACATTGAAGATATCTAACTCTGTGTCTGAAAACCATTTATTACGTTCCGTATCTTAAAACATAAAATATAGTAGAAAGTAACTTTTTATTTTTAGATATTTACGTTTTGCGAGTCCCACAAATCAATTCAAATCTGGTCCCACGGGAACGGAGACCTTCCCAGCTTGCAGTTTGCGTCTTTCTTATCCAGTCTTGTAAAATAGGGAGACAGGAAGTTATAACTGGGGAACGTTGCTGGCCAGATTTGAACCTTCATCTCCCACATGAGCACCAAGGTTCAACACATCCAGCACATGTATGCTAACCTCTCAGGGCTTTTTGGGGAAGAAAGTTGACTCGTTTTATCCAAAACTATAGTAGAGCCTAACATGAAGTAATTATAGAGAAAGGACTTGACTGGGACGCGTCGCATGCCAGATTCAAACCTGTGTCTCCTGCATGATCACCACTGTCGTGTGCCATATACGACCAGAATTGGGACAGATGTTGGATTTGAACCTGCATTTCCCACAAGAGCACCACAGCTCAACGTGTCTGGGTCGCATGCACTAACTACTAAGCCACAGCTCTGAGTTGTCTTTCTCATTCAGTATGGTCTTCTTTGCTTTGTTTGTATGCATGTTCTCATTTCCCGTTCCTGCCGGCGTATGAACTCTGTTTCCACTCCTGCTGATCAGTGCAGCCCATGCAGAATCACAGACACAAGCGGGACGTCTCCTTTACCCCTCTCGTCTCGTCTCAGCCCTGGGGCCAAATACAGCAGCTGCCTGATGTGAAATCTCATCTGCGCTGAGAGAAGGGGAGCGTGCGATCGCTTTGTCTCCAATTTGTGCCTCTCTTTCCGTTCTCTGCCGCTCCTGTGGGAGATGTAGGCAGTGATGTGGTTTTCTGTCAGCGTCTTGTACTTCAGCGCTCTGATTGAACGCTTTCCAGATCCCTCTCTTCTCGTTCCCGCATAATAGAACAAATACAAGGTTTCTTCGCTCGCTTCAAATCCTGGGTTCCTGCTTGGGACAGCGTTCTCCTCTTGGGTCCGTCCGTCTGGACAGCTGAATCTGTTATATTTCAGATATAGCTTTAGGCAGGCTGAACTTTTCTCTGGAGCTGCATTATAATTCACTGCTGTCTACATACTGAGCAGTTCAAAATCTGTTCATTTGAGTCATGCAGATTTCAAGTATGATGACCCAATATGTTTATGGATATATAACATAAATTATAATATTTTGATATGGTCACACTTTAGAATAGGGAACACACATTCACTATTAATTAAGAGTTTTCCTTCAATAAACTCCCAAGTTGCTGCTTATTAGTAGTTAGTAAGGTAATTCTTAGGTTTAGGTATTATTTTGGATTAAGGGATCTAAAATATGCTCATGCAGAATTAGACATTAATATGTGCTTAAGTACTAATAAACAGTTGATATGCTATTAATATGTGTGTTAATAAGCAACTAGATAATAGTGAGAATTGGTCCTTAAAATAAAGTGGTACCTTTGATACATATGAATATATACAGTTCATTTAAGTGTATTTATGTAGAATATATACTATTATATATTTAAGGGACAATTAAAAAAAAAAACTTTTAAAAATCCAGTTTAACATGTCAAGTTCTTGTAAATGTATTGTTTGCATTCAAAAACACAAACATGTGTTTTTGTTTTTCTAAAAAGTCTACATTTAATGACTCTAAAAATGTCATGTGGTGTAACCGTGTGATAACATTTTCCTAACAAAGTTGATCCTTATTTTCAAAAAGCTTTTTAAATATCTGAAGATATTTTTTAAACACAAATATTATGAGTGATTAATTCTTAAATGTTAATAATTTGGTCCATATTTCATTTTACAACCTGAACTAACCTTGTCTTATCACGAAACATCCAAATTATCTGATATTTTAGGATAATTATTGACTTAGAAACACAGTCATGAGGATCTGCAGGCCAAATATTTTTTCATTTATTATAACAAGTTTCACTGCTTATTTTTTAATAATATAAAAAAAATAAAATAATTATTTAAGAAATAATAATAAAAGATCTGGTAAGATTTTAAAAGCCAATTCTCACTATTAACTAGTTGCTTATTAGCATGCTTATTATTATCATATTGGCTGTTTATTAGTACTTATAAAGCACATATTCTGCATGAGCATATTCTACATCCCTAATCCTACACAATACCTAAACTTAACAACTACCTTACTAACTGTTAATAAGCAGCAGATTAGGAGTTTATTGAGGCACAAGTTGTAGTTAATGGTTTGTTAATAGCAAAAAATGGACGTCAAAATAAAGAGTCACCAAAGATTTTGCCAAGCTAACAGTGTCTTATTTTTTTTATTATGCCCCCCAGTTTAATCCAGAAACTAAAAACATGTTCATCTTAGATGTTATAATGTAATTAAAAATACATGAAAAAAATCATACATATAATGTAACATTACTGACCTTAAATCTAAATTCATCATAATCTAAATTTAAATAATGAATATTTAAATGAATATTTCAATTAATGTGAATTCTTAACATTCATTCTTCAAACAGCCTGTGAAATCCACAAAGGCCAGCTTGTAAGCAAAGATGTGATTTGATTGCTTGTGGACAGGTTATGCAGTAGCAGTCAGTTAATGATTTTTTTCCTGGTCAGTCAGTGGAAACTCGAGTCTGTCCTGAGAGAGCTTCACAGATCTCTGCTTCAGCACCATTACAGTACTGAAGAGGTATTTGAGTTGTGAAATGTCTGTGTGAGAGTTGGACAGGTGGAGTGAGTGAATCCGGCTCTGTCACGCTCTCTATGACTGTTTTGCTAATGGACCTGCTGGGAGCAGCGCTCCTTTAGACAGCTTTTACTGACTTAAACTGAACAATCAAAGAGACTAATTTTTTTTCTGGGAAAAAAACTCTTTGTGTGAAATAAGAAAGCCACATCGGAAAGCCTTGAAGAAGCAAAATGAAGACAAAAGATTCGAGTGGAAGTAGAAAATTGGACAGCTGAAAGAAAATAAAAGTAGAGGAACATCCCTGAAAGAGAGACAGTTGTTTCATAAGGAAAGAACAACTTTGAAGTAACAAAAAAGTGAACAAGTAAAAGTTGCTCGAGTGTGTCTGTAAAGAATATGAGTTCATGAGAATATTAATTAAAAGGGTCATGAACTGCCTTTGTTTTTTTATTTTGTACTGCTCTCTGAGGTCCACTTAATGTTATCAGGATTTTTACATCAAAAAACTATTTCGAAGTAATAGGCTATTTTTAGTCTATAGTCTTGTTTTAACCCCCCTCATCAGAACAGTCTGTTTGAATAGGTGTGGAGGATTGTAAATGCACACTGCTATGATTGGCTAACAGTTGTGTATGTTTGACAGCCTACGTCCTTCACAGATGGACGCTTCTGTGATTTAGGTTAAAAACGCATAAATAACTCAATACATATCAAACAATATGTAAGAAGAGACAAAGCAATAGTGACCACATAATGAAAAAAGTTACTCACACTTGTGTTGCGACATTACTGTTGGATCTAATATAGTCGGCACAGCATCGTCTTTTAGTTTCAATCTTTCAGAAAATCCTGCGTCGAATTGTGCCTTGTTTGTAAATGAATCTGCGGTAAAATGAAGTGAACAAAGGACCAAGATCTTACTGACGCGGTCTGAATCTTCATTAAAAATAAAGTTCGTTCACTCTTTCATAACGTTAGGTTCAGAAGGAAGGCAACGCAAACACTGTTTCTCCACAACTTGGCACTGCACAGCGTCTTGTTGTATTCGGAGCATCTTTATCGTTTGGTTTCTGCGTAGACCTGCGCATTTGCCTCTCTAGTAAACACTACATGCGTGAATCAGTGGGTGGGGCTAAACAGGCAGTGATGTAGAATCGGTGGGCGGGGCTAAACAGACAGTGATGTAGAATCGGTGGGCAGGGCTAAACAGAGTGATGTAGTATGGGTGGGTGGGGCTAAACAGACAGTGATGTAGAATCTGTGGGCGGGGCTAAACAGGCAGTGAAGCAGATGTTGATCATCTTCTGCGGAGGCGGGGTTTAGCCGCACTATTACATCATAGAGTAGTAAGCTGTCATTTTGGCAGACTGGCTTCAATATTAGCTGTTTTTAGACTAACGACAAAGTTTTGAGTTCGGAAACTTACAGGATGTTTTATAGTACAATGACCTCTTATATGTCAAAAGATCAAGGGAATGTTGATTTCTCAGTTCATGACCCCTTTAATGGTGTTTATTGACTAAAGTATCACTATTACTGTACATTTACACTAAAAAGGGAACTTTTTCAAAATCTTAAACTTTACAAATCTAGTTCAACTTCCCATTTTCATCCAGCTAATTCATATCTTGGAAGATCTTGCTCTTTTGAAATAATCATATGATTTGAAATATCTATTATGTAGATATATGATTCAGAACTCAAAGCTCTTCCCCATAACCGACCCCTTCAGAAATCATCATAGTTACAACATCACATCAGTGAGCTCATTAACATATGTCTGCCCACCTATCAGCTGTTTAGAAACTCAGCCACCCTAATTTACATGTACATAGAGAAGTCTTAAAGATACAGTAACATTTAGGCAGCTGGTTTAATTCTGAGTCAGTGGGAGGGTGGAAAATGAACTTAAAAGCTTCAGAAGTGCAGGATATGTCCATTTAAGAGTCTGGCACATCATGCACACATCATTAAAGTCTTCAGAGCTCATTTTATACTGTTGTGGACGTGTTCAGGCGAGCTCAGCGGGTGTCCTTCTCAGAACAAGCATATGATAATTACAGAGCTAATAAGCCGTTGCCTGGCCTCCCTCCGTGTCTCCAATCTGCACTGATGCTACGCTAGAGATCAAACACTGAAACTCTTTCTCTTTTATTACCACCATATGCTGTCTAATATTTACTCTGAACAAGGTCATCCGTACATTCACGCATGGGGAAATACCAAGGAAACTTGTGCAAGTCCCATTAAACACCCAAAAGATCAAAAGAAAAATGTTAAGAAATTTTGTGCATGACAGGTTTGGCATGATTCACCCACACACATATTTGAAATGAGAGGTGGATGTGTGAGTGTTTATCTGAGGCTGAGAAACCTTGAGTGCCGAGCAGTCAAACGCAATTTCGGCATTTGTGCATGTTTGTTATTTTTCAAATAAACATCCCAGAGTGTTACAATAAAGAAACCAAAGAAACTTTCAAGCGATCAAACCTGAAAGCAAGTCAGACGGGTTTGCCGAACGTGAAAGAGCGTGAAATGAAAGAGGGATGAAGGGAAGGAGACGGGAGTCGTCAGGGGAGTTTCTGCTGTGATGGTGTTTTAGATTGAATGTGACGGCTGGTGCTCAGACTCTTGACTGATGCTGCTGGAGACAGACATGACACCTGCACTTATTTCTGTCTTTCTTCAGCCTCCTCTTTTATCTCGCCACACCTCTCTGTCTCTGGTCGTCTTTTACTAGCACTTCAGCTTTTTCACACAAACACCTTCTCAAATGTCCTCCTTTTCAAACTTTTACAGTATTTACCAGGTAACCTTGCCCTGATGTTTTGCCAAAAGCCCCTGATCTTTTTGAAGATGGACCATGCACTTCTCAAATAAATTGTTTTATTGATTTTAATTTGTTCTCCAAGTACTAGAAATCCATCTGTCCGTGATGAAAAGCAGTCTGCGCTGCTAGTTGTGGTAGATTACCGCTTTCCTTATGTGTTCATTCCACTAAACACAGCTTTAAAGCCCTCGGTTTATGTTTTGGATATTTAAATAGCCAGATCGCGAACAGATTCAATCACCCACGCAATCTTGTTCCTAAATGACAACGATTCAGCTATGTCTACTAAATCCTTAAATCACACTGTAACATTTACATTTTTAAATCTGCGTTCACGCTGCCGCTGACCCAGAGAGGGCAGTTATGAAACATCTTTACAAGTCTTTTGTATCATTATTTCTGCGTTACAAACATTCAAATAATCACAGAAGTACTGGGATAAAAGTTCATAGTTCAGACATAAACACTGTTTTCTACAGTAGCGATTAAAATGGAGAAAACCTTTTTTTGAAAGTAAGTTCTGGCTTCAAATAAAGATTGTATCAATTACATCTTAACGCCTGCAGGTGGCGGCAAGTGACTTAAAAAAAAAAAGAAATTCGTTCAAAAAACGTTGATTCCTTCAGGAATGAAACAAATGAAGTCTTAATGAGTGAGTCACTGAATCATTCGTTCAACTTGATTTTTTTTTTAACAATATGTTGAATATAGAATACATTTTATAAACAGATTGTAGCAATTTGCATTTGGTCAGAACCTCTAATAAATTGCATGTTATTTTGTTTAGTTGTCTATTTTTTTCCAGAATCATGGTGGGAGAATCGTGTTATCTATTAAAAAAAAAAAGTGATTCTCCATTCTCCATTTATCCAGAATCGTGCAGCTCTAGTTGGTAATTTATCCACACATAATGTAAACAAATAAATTTTATGTCAGATGAATTTAATGTCAGATAAAGCATCAAAGATGTGGTTAGTGAGGCTCAGTATTGACTTGCTGTTAATGTTGAATGTAAGAATGAAAATTGAAATTAAACAACACTGAAATAAGGGCTTGTGCAATGAAAGTTGCTTCGTTACTATAGCAACAGTTGACTGTAATATCCAGTAATGCAAACTATTCGACTTTTTTTTTCGTTTTGGTCAAATTCCGCTGTTTTGAATTGAAAGTTGGGCTGTCATTTACGTGATTTATGTAATTCATAATTATTGTGACGACAATAGCATTTTTCTGTTTTCAACATATTAGGAATACAACTAAAATTGAATGGGTGCATATTTGAAAATAAAAAATATTATTTGCAGTTCAGATTGATTACTTTACAAAAAAATCTTATTTATTTAGTTCCTTTACCATTACCATAGTGGTTTGGTCTTAATATTTTATATTTATATTATATATAAAATATTAGGGCTGGTAATTTAACACGTTAATTAGATTAATTACGGTGAAAAATAACGCGTTAAAATTAACGCATTTAACGCACTTGCCCCGCCCCAGACCTATGTAGGTCATCTGACATTTCATACAGTTGATTGATAACAAATATGAGGCAGGGCAATAACTCACTGCGTGATGGAGCCTAGAGAAGGTAGTTAGAATGTCCCTAAAATTCAAGATATGGGGCAAAAATGCCCCGTTTGAGTTTTTGTCTCATATTTACATAATATAGTTAAGCAGTATCACACGAGCAACATCATCACACGAGTGCAAATGTGATATTGATCTTATACAACAGTTCAGCAAGTAAGTTAATATTGTGTTATTTTAAACACAATGTTGTCTGTTTTGCTCAATTTTGGCAACGAAAATATAAAGACAAAGCAGAACTGTTCGTCTCCGAGCAACACACAGCGGCATTTCATTTCTTAATGCACGTTTTGAACAAACTGGGTGATCCATTTGGCGCGTTGAACCATTGGACATAGGCGCGTTGGATTTGAAGCGGCGCTGCACAGACCGATCGGTGTATGACATCAAAGGACTGTCAAAAGCAGTGTCTGTTTGATGCTTTACACAACAATGACTTTAAATTACCTTTTGGGAGAAATTTTTTAACTCATCGCCACTTCATGTAATTAATTAGATTCAAATTTTAATCGCTTACCAGCCCTAATAAATATATATATATATATATATATATATATGTGTGTATGTGTGTGTGTGTGTATATATATATATATATATATATATATATATAATTTTAGTTTATTTATTTTTTTAATAAAATTGATTAGTTTTTGAAAATGAAGACTAATAAACGTATTTAGATGTTTTCATATCTGATGTGATGAACTATACCAGTGGTTACTCTGCTGGGATATGTGAGGAGACTTGTGTATCTAAAATCACCTTGTTAAAAGTAGAAGTACCAAGCCACCGGTTAAAAGTAACTGCAAAATGGCTCAGGAAAGTGAATCTAATTCTGAGAAAATCTTTTGCAACTTTTGATAGAAGATGACACTTTGATATTTGTATGTAATGCAATATAATTCATACATTTTGAAGCGTGGCTTCTGTGTCCAGTGTGTTTTAGACCCCTGTGTCACTCTATCATCTCAACTAAAGCTTTAACACTCATCTTCTGCTGCCTTGCAAGCACTCCACTTTCCTTCAGGAAATGCAAATGCACTTGTGTTTGTTGTGTCCCAGCCGTGCTGCAGAGTGTCTGCATCTGCTGGTGTTGGCAGGTTGTTAGCAGAGACCCTGTGATGCAGTGCCCGTGTAATCTCTCTGATTAGTCTTTGTGAGTGTGCATCCAGATGAGTGCTGGATTCAGACTCCGGGGAGCGTGTGAACACACACCTGAGACTCATTGTGCACACAGCTGTTTGGACGGCACACATCCAAAACCTTCTCTCCTATTTTCACAGTCAGACTCACTATCACCTGTCGGCTTTTCAAATCTCAGCGTTTGGATCCCGCTGCGACGTAAAAGAACATCTTAATTATGCTTCTGTCTGTTACGGTTTACGTGCTGTGACGGAAGCAGATCCACAAGCCTTGCTGTGACTATTGCTCATGCTTAGAATTTAGGGTTTGTTCAAATTCCTAACTCAAAGTATTAAACTTTGGTGCATAACTCGTACCGTTCACACTGCAGATGTGAATTATACCTCTTTTTGTGGTGGAGAGATGTGCTGTTACTATGCTGTTGATTTAACACATTCATTTTGTGCATTAATTTTAATAAATTAAACAAGACATTAAGATTGTGTTACATTGTAGACTCAATATTTTGTTTAACTAAATTTGTTGTTTAGTTTCACAATGTTTTGTTACTAAGTAAGTCTGCAGTTTCTAAGAAATCGAGCGAGTCAGTGATACAGTGACTCACTTGCTTTGTTTCTGAATGAATCAGCCATTTGAATGAATCATTAAAATGAATGACTAAATGATTCACTCATTAAGACAATGACTTGCTGCCACCTACTGGTGGTTTTAGTTTCATATTAAGAGTATTATTTCATTAAAAAAATCACTCAATATAATTTTTTAAACCCATTAAAGGCAGGGTAGATGATTTGGTTCAAAAACATTTTTTGTTATGCTGGTTGAAAGTCTCTTCACGTCCCGATAGCAGTCACTAAGTTGTGGTCTAAATGTATTTATATGTATTTATATTGTCTGTGGAAGGCATAAGACCATAAAATGTTTGTCCAATCCAGAGGCTGCGTTAGACTTTAACATTTTCCGTCATTTTGACGGACAGGGTCGTAAAAATTCCATCATAATCTATTATTACCCGTCATTTTAATTTTCATATTTTAGTTATAACACATTTAATTGCTTCTATTTTTGATCTCATTTTCATTTTTAATATTGAACATACAGGAGGAGCATATAGGTTTATGGATTTATTTATTTATGATGAGAACAGATGAACAGACTGTGCGTCATTTTTCATGTTCAACACCACAGTGACAGCGGAGGCCACTATAAACAAAATATGCTAGGGCTGGGTAAAAAAAAAAAAAAAAAAAGATTTCTCAATTTTAATAGATTCTCATTTTTATGAACCAATATCGATTATTAAATCCCAATCGATGCTGTTTTCAGTTGATGAATGAACAGTACAGAGAGTGCACCTTCCATCCAATAAATCGCGTTGTTACTTTTGATATGAAACAAAGTCAATTTTATTAGGAAATTCAAGCAATAAATACCGTTTTGGCGCTCTTTAATGTGGTCTGATAGATCGCTGTAGCTTAAACTGGGTACTCGCCTTGCAAAAGACTCGTAACACTTTTATTTTTGTTCTGGAGCTGATGATCCCGCGCTCTGCTGCCTCACTGGAGCGCACACGCCACCAACTGGACAGGCGTGGTAATTAAATTACAATAGATCACTCTCAGTGTAATCTGTCAAAATGACGGACGGCCTTCAAATTTTTCCGTCACTGCTAAAAAGATTCCGTCAATGACGGAGAATTTTCGGTTAACGCGACCTCTGGTCCAATCATATCCCTCAGTGCGAGGGCTACAATAGGCTGTCCCACCTGCCTGTCAACGTATGTATTTGCATACCTTTGCACACCCTGTTCGCACAGACAAGATACGTCATCAGCGCGTTCATTGCGCTATTGTAGAGCAAGTGAGAATGGAAGGCGATATTATCGTAATATTATGCACTTTATACTGTATTGTTTTCTCTTTGGTGAATGAGACATGAGATAATCTGACAGCAACGCCGTCTCTCATCGTGTCGCTGGTTAGCCTCTGGTCTGCCTGTGCGTGTTTATGTGTTTTGGAGGAGGTGTGGCTTTGGAGACTGATTATGCAGGGAGGGTGGGATCTTATGCTTTCAAAGCTAGCTTGCTATTGCCTCTCTGAATTTGCCTACCCTATTTTTTAATCTAACAGCGTTATTTATGAGATTCTAATTGCAGTGTAAAAACATTTATGCCACCTCTGAAGAGTCTGTGTAAATCTATGCAAATGCCACTTCAGATGCAGCATCTGAAAACAAAGTTATGGCCACATTGTAGCATTAAAAGTTTAAGTATAATAAATTCTATTTTAAATCAGAATATTTCCTGTAAAAACCTTTTCTAATTCAAACCTTTTCACGTTTTACACAATGACTTTAAATTATAGGTAATTTCTCAGCCAAATCAATTAATCAGCACATCCTGTAATTAATTAGTTTACAAATATTAATTGCTTGACAGCCCTAGCTTTTACTTTTCTAAGCAAACGCAACTTTTTTTTTTCTTGGTGGATAAAGCGGGCAGGAAAAAATCATTTATGTAGAGACCAGAATATCATAGAAACTCGTGGTAGTAGGTTGTGCGCAATTACATCGCAAAATGTAGAAATTGAATGTTTCTAACTTGTTCTCTCTCTTGTTCTGTAGGGACGAGGAACATGCTTTAATCCTGCAGTACTGTCAGACTTTGGGAGGGGAGGGCTCATCCTTCAGCCAGCCGCAAACCCCCGCCCACATCAGCAGGAGCCCCGCCCACAACCCTCACAGCCCCTCCTACCTGCTCCAGAGCCCCGCCCAGATTCTGGAGGCTGTGGAGAGGGAGGAGCGAGGAGAGCTGGAGCGAATCATAGCACGACTGGAGGAGGAGCAGCGGTAGGCTACAGATAGTTCATGTCCACTTCAAAGTCATCATGAAATCAAAACTGACCATTTTTTTAATGGAATATTGCAATGTTATAAACATTTTATCTGTGCACAATAATCCCTCCCCTCCAGCAACCTGTCACTCACATCAGATCACAGCAATTGGCAAACAGTGATCCACTGATCCAATCAATTTCTGATAGACAAAATCAAAAAGCAGTTTCACTCAGATTTACGTCACAATAGAAAAAAACAATCACAACTTTAAGACTAAGAGCCCAAATGATTTGTTAAACCTTTGCATTGATTTTTGTAAAGAGTCTGGATTTACATGTAAAATGTCTTCATTTGACACATCCTCTGGTTTTTATTTTTAATTAGAAGTAACAAGTCACTGTTTTAAGCAAAACAAATGAGCAAGTGGAGACTTGCCTATAAAGTCTAGCTGTGATCTTTAAGCTGATTGATCTGAAGTCCTTTTTAGGGAAAGCCTGTTCACTCTGCAGCCATATTTGCAAAGCCTCTGGGCAACTATTTCAGTTCAGAGAGACCAACTCCTATCTACTTGAATGAGGAAATACTGAAATTTCAAGAAGTGCTGGCCAAACTCACATCTAAATAACATATTTCAAATCAGCAATACAATCTAACATGAACCGTCCCATATATATTGTTTTTTACACTAAAATAGCATTAAAAAACAGCAAATGCACATGTGCAAAGTGTCAAATATGGCAGAGAGGCTGAATGAAAACTCATAAACACTAAAAAAAATATGTTCTATTTATTTCATGCAAATGTTTGTGACAGTCTAAACAGCCGTTCATTCAAATCAAAATGTTTATTGCACCAAATATTAATCTTGGTGTGAATGAATTACAAGTCTCAGGAGATCAACTGATTTTATGGGAACCAGAGCTTCTAACAGCAGACTTTAACAAGTGGTGATTGTTTTGTTTAGAAGGCAGGACTAGAGCTGCCACAATGCGGTTTCTCCCATTCATACAATAAATAATGGATTTACTTTAATTTAATTAATGTTAATGTTAATGTTACAATTATTCAGTGGAAGAGCTTCACCGTAATTGGTCTGATTATGTTTTGCTTCTGTTTAGTGTGTGTTTGGCAGTGGGCTGTTCTGTAGCTTTCTAACAATAGGCTGAATTTGGCTGTAGGTCCCTTTGGGTTCACTTCATTGCCTTTCAAAGCCAGAACATAAAAGAACCGGCACAGCATCCAACACTCATAACTCAAACTCACAATAAACAAAAAGCCCAAAAGCTGGTGTTATATATGGCATATAAATATTCTCTCTGTCTGTCCATGGTCAGGACCCTGCAGAGGGAGTACGAACAGTTGCGCCAGCAGCACGGTCAGCCCAGCGTGGGGGCCGCAGCTGTTAGCGGGGCCCCTGAGGAAGCTGACCTGTTAGCTGAAGCTAAACTCCTGCGACAGCACAAGGGACGGCTGGAGGCCCGCATGCAGATACTGGAGGACCATAACAAACAGCTGGAATCGCAGCTCTACCGACTACGACAGCTGCTGCATCAGGTATCACACTTGCTAGTGGCATTTTAGGAGGTGCTAGGCAGCACTATTCTGCCTTCTAAAAGCTGAAATGCACTACATGACTTTCCCCCGATTTTCAGTCTGGAGGAGTAGACACTAGTTGCCAAAAGTCAGAGTCAGTCTGCAGATTCTGGGCAGTTGGGTTGATTTATGCAGAAAAACGCAACAAGGCGAGTTTCTGCATGATTTTGTTGAGTTTGGGATGGCTTGAAAGACTGGTAGTGTGTTGCTCCAAAATCGTTTAGTGGATGACGCCAAGTTTTTTCTCTGTAACCATTTACAAAGTGTATAATGCCTAGTGTTTTAAAATCTGTTAAGTTTATGTAGTGTATTCTAGCCTTGAGATAATTTGTTGTGGCCAAATTCTTAGCCAGATAAAAAATGGCAGATGATATCTTGTTTATGAATATATTAATATTTATTCTCTACCCATACAGGATCTGCGAAATTACTAAAAATGTCATATTAGGCACTTTGAAACCCGTTTTCAAAAGTTTACATTTTCAGGCCTCCAAATTGGTGTGTGCATGAACGGCCAAAACTCATAAAACGTTTTCGTGTAAACAGACCCTTAGAGTAGCATGTCATTAGCTTAGCAACATGCTAACGTTAAACTCTACTGAAATCAGTTTAGACTCAGGTTTCCCATGTGGTTCATGTGAGGATTGTTATTTGTGTGGCAGAAGCCTATGAATAGCATTCCAAATCACTTTTGAGGTTCCATTTCAGATAGGATGAAAATTACCCCATGATTTACTCACCCTCAAGCCATCCTAGGTGTATGTGACTTTCTTTTTTGAGATGAATACAATGTGAGTTATATTAAAAAATGTCTTGGCTCTTCCAAGCTTTGTAATGGCAGTGAATGAGGGTTGAGATTCTGAAGCCCAATAAAGTGCATCCATCCATCATAAAAAGTGCTCCACTTGGCTTCCGGGGGTTAATAAAAGCCTTCTGAAGTGAATCGATGCATTTGTGTAATATAAACATCCATATTTAAAACTTTATGAAACGTAATCTCTAGCTTCCGCTAACTGTCGTACGCGTGTTCACGAGAGAGTGGCGTTCCAGCGGGTGACATAAGATGTAGATAAGCGTAAGCTCTGGTAAGAATATGCTCATGTCTCGCGAGAGCCAAGTTTTGGTTACAGCAAAGAAAAAACAGTCTCCTTGTGGCTTATATCGAAATACACTACTCTGACATTTTTCTTTACAAATCCTCGTTTTGTACTTCTAGTTCATGACCAGTGTTTTGTTTTGCTCTCTTCACTGCACTTCTGCGTTTGTCACCGAGTTTGCCTGTGTCTTACGTCATCCGCTGGAACGCCACTCTCTCGTGAACACGCGTACGACAGTTAGCGGAAGCTAGAGATTACGTTTCATAAAGTTTTACATATGGATGTTTATATTACACAAATGCATCGATTCACTTCAGAAGGCTTTTATTAACCCCCGGAAGCCAAGTGGAGCACTTTTTATGATGGATGGATGCACTTTATTGGGCTTCAGAATCTCAACCCTCATTCACTGCCATTACAAAGCTTGGAAGAGCCAGGACATTGTTAAATATAACTCCGATTGTATTTGTCTGAAAGAAGAAAGTCATATACAGCTAGGATGGCTTGAGGGTGAGTAAATCATGGTTTAATTTTCATTTTTGGGCAAACTATCCTTTTAAAGCAGGGATAGGCAACGTCGGTCCGGAGTGCTGATGTCCTGCAGAGTTTAGCTCCAACTCTCAAAAAAAAAGCCACCTGCCTGTAGCCTTAGCAATACTGAAGACCTTGATTATCTTGTTCAGCTGTGTTTGATTGGGGTTGGAGCTAAACTCTGCAGGACAGTGGCTTCAAAGGATACTTCCTGCATAGGCAGTAGACAGCAAGTTCACTAGGTTCTGTATAAATTGATGAAAGATTGAGCACTAAAACCCAGAAAGAAGTTATTGTTTTAGCATTATCCTTAAGTTGATGGGTTTTTTGGCCTGAAATAAGGTCTGTGGTGAATACAACGTTGGCCAACAAAAAATGTCACCCCCGCAGCGCTCTATTGGAACAGAGCTTGAATCTTGTGCAGCCTTTTGATTATTGGAACTAAAGCCTAGCATCTTATTCTGGCCAAGAACTGTCCTCTTAGGCAGTCCCATTTTTTGAATATGCATCAGCCTGTCCCTGAACCGTCCCTGGAGTGTGAATCTGAGACTAACATTCACCTGTCTCAGCTGCCTCACTGTATAAACTGCTATTGTTCCATCCTTCAATGGGCTTCATGGTCTAACGGGCAATGACAGCGAGTCCAACAGCCGCCAATAGCGTCGTGAATCAACTACTGGCGTTCAATGAGCCCTGATTTAGAGTAACAGTAATTTATTGGGTCTCCTGAGGGCCTGACTTACCGCACTGGGCCTCGGTTTAGCCAGATGGTCTTGTCAAAGGCTCTTAGCTAAATAAACACAATATAACTCGATATCCAAGAAGGCAAACAAGACTGTCATTCCAGCCTGACATTTTTGGCCACCTTGCTTTCACCTACAGGAAGACTATAAGCAGTAATAGCAGAAACACTGGCAGCACTGACGTATTTTTCAATATTTGATACTATTGTAGGTTACTATCAGTTAGGGTTGCTGTTTATTTTAAACCATGCCTCTCTCTCTTTCTAGCCTGAGTTAAATGGCACTTCCTCTTCTGGCTCTCTCCATCAGGATACAGCAGGACAGGCCGAGCTCACAGGTATAGATACACACGTTGGGTGACTATACTGTGGGATCTGATTGACTTCTTTATGTAATAATCTGTTGAGTGTATTCTGTCTGTGTCCTCAGATGAGTTTCTCCATCAGTGTGCTAACAGTAACTCTGATCTGGCTGAGGTTGTGGAACAGATTAACAACAGTTTTCCTGCATGCTCTCGTAAGTCTAACGCTCTGACTTTGCCGCTCTCAATCTGTCTCTCAGCATACCGCTAATACTCAGGTGTCTTCTGAGTTTTTGACCTCCTTCCTGCCTTATTTCCCAGCGTGCAGTGAAGTCTTTGGATGCATCCCAGTAGAGCACAACAGTCAGGGTCTGGAAGTAAAATCCCATTCAATTTGCTTCATAGAGAAACCATTTTTGAATGAACAAAGAAATTTCAACCAAGTAGTTTAACTGCAAAATTTCCAGTGAGATACTAAACGACCCATAATCCCACTGTTAAAATGGAAATGGGAATTGCTGAACAGTACCCATGCAATTGCCTTACAGCATTGCTGATAACATCTTGTATATTTGTATGTTGTGGAAACTGTACAATAAACTTCAGATATTTAGACTCAGTAATTTTATATTGGTCCCATATAATATTTATATACTACTGTAGTATTTATTATTTTGAATTAGCTTTTTATATTTATATTTTATGTGATTTTTATTTTGGTTTTATCAATTTTATGTGCAGTCATTTTAATATTTCTGTTTAGTTTAATTTATTTTAGTTGAAGTACTAAAATTACTAAAACTAAAAAATATTTCATTAAGTTTCCAATTTGTTTAACTTCTAATATTTGTTATTTCAGCTTCATTCCAATCAATTTTGAAAATGTTTTGAATAGTTTTACTTTAGTTTTATTTAACAATAACACAGGTCGCATTCTGCAGATTTGATTATGTAATTTACAATACTTCATGAGCTTCATTGCATTTTGGGAAAAAAAGCTTCTACCAGCTTAAGGTAGTTCACTAGTCTTGTTTAAACTGGTATGGTTTGTCTGCCAGTCTGACAAATGCTCAAAACCCCTCTAAAACCATCCAAACCAACCCATCTGCCCTGCCAGACCAGCTCACTACCTTAGGCTGGATTTATCTTGGAGATAGTTGTTCGGTTTATTGATTAAAACGGTTTTATTTTTTAAATGCATATGAAGAAAATGAATAAGAAAAATGCTTCCAGAACCAAGCCTGCTGAAAACATTCAAAGTTGCTCCTCATGTGCATTCTGTACTACATACTAAAAGTATGTACTTCACTAGAACATACTTTCAAGTACACTTACAAGTAAGCTAGAACTGGAGCATACTAACATACCATTGTTGGTGCACTGTTTGCGTTTGCATCTTTGCATTAGCATTTTTACCTCACATTTAGGTAAAGTGTCATGAAACCCCTTCATTTCAGCACATCAGTGCTCAGCACAGTGAAAAGAGTAGGAGTGGAAGGAGGAGAGAACACAACAGTTGTCTGATCCGCTGTTTTATTTTGCTTTAATGGCATCAAAGGTTCTCATAAATGCATGCTGCCATTCATAATTGCACTCGGCAAAATGCCCTGTATTATGCAAGTTCACAAATACACGCAGCTCATTTTATTTCTATAATTTAATGCACTGACAAATGCAAGCCATTTTCATTTGCATCAAAAAAGTGAATGTGCATTTGCATTTTTAATAACTTTTGTTAGTCCTTGATGTTGACTCAGTGGTGATGAGTGTTTTGATGGTTTTGATGGTGTTTGTATCCATTACTTGTCTCAGTCCACCGCTTAATGAATCTAGAAACTCTCACATGATACTTGTTGCACTCAAACATTACAAAGCTGCTGGTTGATTGAAAGCCTGTCGCTCCATCAGCATCACAAGAGAGTACGAGCACTCGAGTCTTTCTGTAAGGTATCAACTCACTGAAGTGCCCGCTGAGCACCGTTTGAAGCGCTTGTCTCAGGACAATGTGACGTGATGTCATGAATAATAATGAGGCAGTACCTTCTCATAGGATAAATCTACACAATCACATGAATAATTATGAGGTGCTACTGACGTTTTCGTACCAGAAAATAGCTCAGAATTTCCTTAACAGATTGACTCTGATATCGTCTTCCATCATGCATCTCATCTGTTTTATTGTTTCATTACTCACATTCTTTTTGCAACAAGTCCAAACAGACTCAGGTATGAAATTAACACCTGCCATCATCCAAATGCAGGCATTTTTTGTGCAGTGATGGGTAATTTCATTCATCGACCAGCCATTGTGACAGGCGACCTGTAAGACATCTCAGATTGACAGTTGACAAACAGAACAGTGTTATGCAGAAGCAGCCATGCGTGCTTGAAGATGCCAACCAATTATGTGATGCATTGCACTGTATTACAGACCAGCCCTAGTATTTAGGATGGACAATATGCAAAATGGTTCGCACCTTCTGTCCTATTCATATTTTTTTCACTTCTCAATCTACGATTTTGCCCTGCAACAATAGAAATCCTTTTGCAATCCCAGAAATTTGATTCAGATAGCAGTATTGTGCACTGGGTTTCTTAGATTTTTCCATTAATTGAAATGGACTAGTAAACCATTGCTACACAACTTTTTTTGCTTAAAATCCATCTGAAATCTTAGACGACAATCCATTTCAGTCTGTTTGCCTCTTCCTCAGTTTACCACCATCTCAGACTGCAGTGGCCTCATCCAGCACTCTTCTGCCTTTGAGAACGCCCCATTCCTGCAGTCTGAGAGCTTTGTGAATTGTGTTTGTAATCGCTGTTGTTTGAAAGAAAATCGCATAGCGAAGCCTTTAGAGACTCCATTTTATGGAACGGCTTGTCTTAAACGAGTGTTTTTATTACCTAGAAGTTACTGATAAGATTTTATTGTTATTGTTGAACTTCATTTTGAATTCCGCTCTGACTTTGGCTTGCATTGTTAGCTAGAAACTCTTGGCACATTGTTGTTTCACTGCATTGGGCCCTGGTGTGCGGTGAGATTCAGTCTGGGAAAAGATACGGGGCCCTTTCCATGTTCTTTGTTTGATGGGAGAGTTTTAATGAAAGATAGAGGCCCAGGTGATATGAGTGTTTGGAGCCGTCTCACTCTTGTTTGCTGTCGTCTCCCTGTAGAGTTCATTAAAGCTCTTCGCTCAGTGTTCAGAAGAGCAGTCCCATGAGTCTGAGCTTGAACGCTCTGAATTAAAAGTTTGGCCGTTGTGGAGAGTCTGCATGTGTTGTTCTTGTCAGGACTGTCTTGGTTAGGATAGCTGTTATTTTGTCCTAATTGTGTCTCTCTTTGTCTTTCCCTTCTGGGTCCTGTAGTGTCAAGTGTGTCCTCAAGGCCCAAGGTAAGTCTCACCACAAATAAGAGTAAAAACACTCCACAGTAATTCAGACTGACCACACGGTGAAAAGAAAAATCTGTGACACCATTTTAACCAACAATCCCTACCTGTTTTCTTATCCAATCCCCAGCTGAGTCTCTGAAAGCACGGGACATTTTTGCTCCATTAGTTTGCTTGCACCAGCTTAGATGGAAACATTATCAATCGTGTTTCCGTTAAGGAGAAATTCATTTTTAATTGGTGTTTGTTTTTACAAGCCATCACTGGATGTAAACATCTTAGTGATGAGCTTGTATTAGAAGATCCATCACAGCTGATAGATTGGCATCTCCATATGTCATGTTTCTCTGATGATTCATTGACTGGTTTTATTTGGAAAAGTTGGATTTGGAGCATTTGCCCTGTCAAAGGTCGGGAATTGAGAATCAGTTCTTACACTCTTAAAAATAAAGATTCTAAACTTGTGTTGTTGTTTTTTTTGTTTTTGTTTTTTGCAGTGATGCCATTGAAGAACCATTTTGGGTTTCCTAAAGAACCTTTGAGTGAATGGTTTTTAAAAGAACTGTTATTTATCTTAGTGTGAATAACATTTCATAATCTAAAGAATTTCTTCAACTATAAACAAATGAAAGATTCCATGGATGTTAAAGGTTCTTTATGGAACCACTAATGCCAATAAAGAATCTTCATTTTTAAAAGTGCATTCAGGAAAGGTTTTTTTTTGTTTTTTTTTTAAACTGGAACTAAATTATTTTCATTTAAGTTTTGTTCCTTTAAAAGTTCTGAAATGCTATTACATTAAGTCTCACAAAACAGCCTACACCTCATATCTGAATATAAAAATTATTCACTCACTAAATTAGTAGTTACTCACTCAAGACATTACTTTAATTATGCTTAAATTAAAATTAAATATTAATGTGTTTTGCAACCCCGTGGAATCCAAATTGTGACTGTGTAAAGCCATAGAGTGCTGCAGGAATGAGTCCTAAAACCCAGAAACCAATTAGCTTTTTTGAACTTCTCCTTCAATCATCTTAAAGTCAATGGGTTTTTGAATGGTTTTTGGTTAAAGGCCTGAAATATGGTCGGGATATTTTCATGTTGTGGCTAAATGAGACTACAGAGGTTGTCGGGGACAATTACCATCATCACGCCTTTTTCGGTGTGATAAACTCATCTAGTGATTAGTCTGCTGTTACAGCTTTGGTGTGTTTATATACTCTCACTCTTGCACACTTTTATAACTCATCTTGTAGATTTTAAATAAAGTGTTTTCAGAAGCTTAGTGATGTTAAAGTCATGTGATCATGGTGTAGTTTGTTTATAGCCTACGTTTAGCTTTTTAACTATAGGCAATTGTTTTTAGGCTTCACTCATTAAATTCATTACAAATTGTTCATTTGTGGCTTTTGTCGAGGTTTGAAACCAGCTTGATGCCAACTTCTTGGTTGGCCTACAAAAATACATCATTTCTTCAGCACTCTGTTTCATATGGTCAGATTTGTTGAATTCCATACTTGGCTCATAGACACTTACACAATATATGAATGTTTGTGTCCAGGTGATGTGAAGGTTTTCAGCAGAACATCCCTTTGGAGAGCAGAAATCTCGCAGACGCGAAGAGCAGTCTCTATAGCAGTCTCCCATTCCAGAGATGCAGATTCCCGGCCGTTCCCTCGACAGAGGCGTTTGTCCTCGAACCCAAAGACTCTGGAACAGGACCACACAGTTCATTCAATGGCTATTACTACTGCGTCTGTCTGTACTATGCAACTGTACATTTGATCCACATGTAGATTGTACGTGAGGTGTATCTGCCCATTGTTTTAATACTCGGATGATTATTTAGGGTTATGGGGGCCATTTATCGT
>JAFVLL020024510.1:0-18784 GCA_021397915.2 Tor tambroides | reverse complement strand
TGGGGAAAAAAGTAATTTAATGCAGTTTAACATAAAGCTGCAACATAACAAAACGTGAAAAAAATGAAGGGGTTTGAATACTTCTGCAAGGCACTCTATCTATTTATCTATCTATCTATCTATCTATCTATATGAAAACAGAAACTTGAATCGCTTTCATTACATAAAGCATTTAGGGTGTTTTGTTGTAGGTACTGTATTAACAAACGTGTCAAGCCTTATGTGTAGTATTTACAAAGCATTAAGTGGATACAGAATAATGTGTTACTGAATTTTGACTGTACATTTCTGAAATGGTATTTACTTTGTTTTATTCCATTAAAAATATTATCTTATTTGCCAAGTTGTTTTATCTATGCTACGTTTACCACAAAAATTATTTTATATGCAAACATTTTAAATATGTTTGTAAAGCTTTAATTAAGGTCATGTTTTTGTATGAAGATTTTGCACACGTTACACCATCAAGTGTTGACGCAAAGCATAAAAGGAAGACTGGGGGATGTTTCAGTTTTTTTTTTTTACACTATTCCAAGTAAAACTAGTATAACTCTTTTCAGAAGAACCCAACCTGAAACTGAATGTTTAAATTAAATGTTACAAATTTAAATGAAATGTTATTTTAACCTCCATTCTGAAGCTTTTGGTAACACTTTATAATAATTTTCAGTTGTAAGTCATTTATAAGTGATTAGTTAATGATGAACTAATAATTTACAAAACATTCATAAGCGATTAATAAGTGATTTGTGTATGTTTTGTTCATTCATTTACAAGTAATTAGTTAATGATGACCTAATCATTTACAAAACATGACTATGCATTCATAAATGATTAATAAGTGATATGTTAATATTTTTATCTGTTTTGTAGATTAAGTTATAAATAATTTACAAGTGATTAGATGATGAGGAACTAATCATTTGCAAAACATGACTATACGTTCACAAATGATTAAGTAATATGCTAACGATTTACAAATCTGTCTTAAGTTATCTTAAAAAAAGCATCACAAAATAATCAAACAGATCCTTAGTAAATAGTTAATAGTTACTAGTTAAGTTACTAGTTAATATATTATTAATCACTTATAAATCATTGAAATGTCAACATTGTACTATTATCTCGATAAACATTTTTTAATCATTAACAAATGATGATTAAACCATTAGTAAATGATCAGTATATAATTTATGTATGTTTCATTAAAGTTGTAAGCTGGTCTGATAAAAAGCACAAAAATGCAATTATGATAAAACTTTTTTTTTTAAAGAATAATAAATTATTTGCTGTCAATTGAATGAACGTGTAAATGACTTACAGTCAGGGGATACCAGTGGGTTGTGTTAAACCCTTTCTCTCATCAGCACAGACTTGTGTTCTGTGTGGAGTGTGTGGGATCTAGTGATTATGTGAACCAGTTTTACCCTCCACTCCACTCAAGTGCACAGCGTTAAAATACTCCATGTGTGTCAGAGACTGGTGAGGGTGTAGACAGATGTCTTCTCTGACACACATGGAGTATTTTTTAACGCTTTGAGATAATAGTACAATGTTGACATTTCAATGATTTATAAGTGATTAATAATATATTAACTAGTAACTTATTAACCATTTACTAAAGGTCTGTTTGATTATTTCATGATATGCTATTTTTTTTAAAATAACAGGACAGATTTGTAAATCGTTAGCATATTACTTAATAATCATTTGTGAATGTAAAGTCGTGTTTTGTAAATGATTAGTTCATTATATAATCACTTGCAAATGATTTATAACTTAATCAACAAAACATAGATAAAAATATTAACATATCACTTATTAATCATTTATGAACACATAGTCGTGTTGTAAATGATTAGTTAAACTAACACTAGCTCTCTTTTTTCTATTCTATCTACTTGTTAAAAAAAATAGAGAACCGAGACTTGTCATAGCACTTGCATATTGTTGCTCTTTTGTTGGTTTTGATTGCTTCTATTGTCCTCATTTGTAAGTCGCTTTGGATAAAAGTGTCTGCTAAATGACAATGTAAATGTAAAACATTTGTCATTCTTACTTAATGTTAATTTCTTAATGTTTAATAATGAGACCTTATAAGGTGTTATTGTCACAAACAGAGCCAGGAGAAACAGGTAAGTATCAAAACAGGGGATTTATTAGATGAATGCAGACGGAGAGGTGCAAGGAACAGGTGAGTGATTTGTAGTGAATTCCTTTCCAAAGTGATGTGGCAGAGAACTGATCTGAGTCTTTTTCACAGGATACGTGGAGATCGGGAAGCCAGGGGAACAGGGAACAACGTAGGAGGATCGCAGGAGAGGTTCTAGGAAACAGGTAGGTTAGTAGTATTCACAGGTAAGTGCAAATGAGTCAGGTACTGTTCATGGTAGTGAACCGTAGACCGGACGATGAATGCCAGAGAGCGTGTGGTATTTATGGGAGTGCTGATGAGTGGTTGCAGGTGCAGGTGATTAGAACTCCGGTGATTGTGATCTGGTGATTGCTGATGCAGGCAGTGACTGTGACAGTGACTGTGACTCTCTGACAGTTATATTGTCCTTTGCCATTCTTTTGCACTTTAATCTGTTTGAAGCATTGTTTACTTTGTACACCTTAAATACAAAAAAAGCACTAACACAAAAAAAGTAGAGTTCTTTTTACTTTAAGAAAAAATAACATTGTGATAATTCCATAGCCTATAACATGAAAATTGAAAACCCTTATATGCCTAATCACAAATAACATTAGAATAAAAATATGTGGCGATTAAGAAAAAGTGTATACATACTTTAATATCTGCGTATCAATTTAATGTTATCCTATCCTATGTTACTTCTTTCATGTTCACGAGGAGTTTGTAAGAAGTGCCGCTGCTTAAGGGAAATTTTCAGCGACCAAATATTTAACTCCTTGTGTTATCTACCATCAGCGCGGTTGTCAGGCAGAACTCCAAGCATGACTAATCAGTTTAAACAGAGAAAGAGCAAATAATTTAAATAAATTGTAACACATAAAATTTACACACAGGCTATATGTTTTAGTTATGATGGTAAAACATTGGTATTTTAAGTTAAGTTATGATAAGTTAATTTAACTTAAGTTAAGTTGGGGCAGTCATGGCCTAATGGCTAGAGAGTCAGACTTGTAACCCAAAGGTCACGGGTTCAAGTCTTACAGAGATTGTAGGTGGGGGGAGTGAATGTACAGCGCTCTCAATTAATACCATGACTGATGTGAGACCCTTGAGCAAGGCACTGAACCTCCAATTACTTCCCTGGTGCCGCAGAAAAAAACGACTGCCCACTGCTCTGTGTGTGTGTGTGTGTCTGTCTGTCTGTCTTTGTTCACTACTCACTGCTGTGTATGTGCACTTGGATGGGTAAATGCAGAGCACAAATTCTGAGTATGGGACACCATACTTGGCCACATGTCACTTTCACATTTTAATAACTTGATTGCTTCATTAATGGCAACGAAGAGCACAATGTATAATATCAGTAATATTTTAACAATAAGGTTAAAATGAACTAATCTTGGTTAAACACAAGACTGAACAAATCTGTCTGGGTTGCAGTGCCCACTTTTGTTCACTAGGGTGCGCTACACATCAATTCTAAACTGTAGAACGCAATAACCATATGACTATGTATGTATGCATGTATTTATTTATTTATTTATTTAGCATATCTATCAATGCATTATCTTATTATTAAATAATTAAAATCATTATTAATTCATTACTAACAATAATTAAAATCAAATTTAAATGATCAAATTATATTTAACAAATATATTACTGGAGCCTCATTAATTCATTTCAGATCACATGTTCATCTGTCTGTCAGGTTTATTGTATAAAAACAGTCAAAAGCTTGGACAAGCCTACACATTATTTGTTATTTTTCCTTTCCATATTTTAATAACGAAAAATTATCAGAAGTATAAAACATCACAAATAGAAGTAGATGGAAATAATGTGGCGGTCAAAATGTTCAACAAATCATTTATTTGATCGGTACTTGAAATACCATATTAAAAGCGGCATGACATGTTAAAACACTATGACGTCTAAAAAACTACACACAAGAAACTAATATTTTCTAACGTGTCATTTCTAATGTGCCTTACAGCCAATAGACTCCATCACTTTTTGACGTCTAAAAATATATAGCCTAACTACTAGTCAAAAGGCACTGCATTCTATGTTTGTTCATCATATTCAAATCCTTTGCCGTGTGTGTACTAGAGACGAGCTTGGCAGCGTCTCAAAACCTAGTGAGCTGCCTACCTAGAAAAGCATTTTGAAATTGCTTTGCGTTCCGATTGCTTTGTTAACAGGCAGCTCACTAGGTTTTGAGTCACAACCGCGTGTGCATATGCCCACCCCGCCTCTCTCCAGCTGATGCCCGCGCCCTGTCAATCTATATCCCAGCAGAGAGAGAGAGGACGGGGGGAAACCGAAACAGAGCGGGTCCGCGGGGGGAAGAGGCGCATGAAAACATCCATGGGTGGCTGTGTGGGCAGTCATCATGATTCTTCAGGCAGTTTAAACGAAAACTCGGACGGAACCGGAGGTAGGAAACGAAGCATTTCCTGGAAATGCGAGTCAAACTGTGCTGTTTCTGGTCTGCGCGGCTTCCCTGTCTCCTTCTCGGCTTGTTAGTGCTTTGAAACGTCGTGGTGGGGTTTGGGTCGCTTTGTAAGGCTCGATCACTCCTATCAGACCCGCGCCTGGCTATAGGAATAGTTAAGACTGTGATTTTGTGATTATGCATATGTTTTCATAATTCTCCCCCGCCGCCTTTTGTCTTTGAGCAGTAAGTCGTTTTGCATTCAACACCTTCCTACTAGCTGGTTAGCTTAGCTGTGTATAATATATAAAGAGAGTGTGTGTTAGCTGCATGGCAAGTGTGGCTCTGTTTTTCCCTTTTAATAAAATGTGGGTCATGATTTTGCCCTTGAATGCAGAAACACTTCAGGTTATTCTTATATTTATAATTTATTTCACATCATTAGGCGTTACACACCACGTCACACCGTTTCAGCTGTATTGGCACTGTTTATTTAAGCAACTTTGCACTCTTGAGTGCTGTTGTACTGAATATTAGCATGGCAGTAATTTGGTCGTAAAAAAGCATAAGGCCATGCTGGTATTCAGACCAACAGCACAACTGGAAGTGATATTGCTTTAGTAACTAATGCGTTATTAGTACCTAAAGCTTTAGTAACTAAACAGCATTTGAGGGGAAATGTCACGTGAATTGGAGTGAAGAAACTGTCTAATTCTTTATAGCCCATCGTAAAGTCAAGCTGCACACTAAACACCTAAACAGGTCCTGTGCTGCCTTAGTCCAGTCAATGAAACTGACATTACAGATATGCCATTAAGAATGTTAACCAGGGTATATACAGTGTGAAATGTCAGCTTATAAATACCCAGAATTAACAGTTAACCCTGGGTAAATTATGAGAAATTATGTGAAATGTGAAGCAAAATAACCCAGGATTCTGTTTATCTGGGGTTTAGAATGACCCAGGATTAACTATTTCAGCTGTGAAAAGGCCTTATGAGTGAAGCTTGAGGATTTAAAGCGGCAGACCGTAGGGTACGTTTATAGTAAACAGAACCTTATCATCCCTTGGTGTGGCTGTTTTGTAGGGCTGCATGGTTAAACAAAATAAAACCGAAATTGCTGTATGGCTTAGTGCAGGGGTCTTCAACGTTTTTCAGGGCAAGGACCCTTCAGGTGATAAAGACATGGAGCCCTGATGCAAAATGTCTCAAGCAGAGCTACATATTAAAATAATTTAATATATGCAGTCATACATTTTAATTTTACAAGTCAGGTGGACATTTATTTACATTTACCTGAACTTTAGCTACCAATTTATTATAAATTCACATTTTAATTTTACTGTCAGATGGACAAATAAACATTTACTTGAACATTAGCTTCAAGTTTACTAAAACTAACATTTTAATAATTTTACTGTGAGATGGACAATTAAGAATCAAAACACTGAGTATATGAGATTAGTGAGGGTTTTCTGATAAAGTGCAGATGTAATGCGTATGCAGTGGCTCCAAAATAACAAGAATAATGCACAGTGAGACTGAAGATTATTTACAAGGCATTACTTTTACAAATACTTGGAATGGAATTAAAAGAATATATATATATATATATATATATATATGTTGATACATATATTTTCCCAGTATTCTATGCATTTACATTGCGCGTATCTATTTTGACATGCTATATTTTTGTCCCGTGCCAGTATCACTATGTCAATGGCAGTTTCAGAGTGAATCACACATTTATATGTAGATGTCACTTCCAAAACTTTGCAGCGTGTAATTGGCCATCGGTCCTTTTAGCAGAATGAAAAAACAATACTTTTATTCAAAGGATTATAGCTATATATGGTCAAAAGTGCAAAAGACCGCTCACTTTACAATCACTAAAAAGCTGTAACTCATATCAGTTCATGATCTCACAACGTTCCATTAAAATCAATAAAGTTGCCTACACTGCATAATGAATCTCTTTCTTACATTGTGTCATTGTTTGTTAATGAGGGAGTACTGGCGAGAGTGGGCATAACTCAGCACTGAACAGAAACTCATTTTGAGCTATCAGGGCTCAACGCTAAGGATTTTTTCTACTGGCTCAGTTATTTATTACTTGCCCTGCCAATATTTTCACTGGTCCTGCCACAAAAAAAAAAAAAAAAAAAAAAAAAAAAAAATGATAATATAAAATAGTTGCTATCATTTTTTTTAATCTATGTTATCTTGTATTCTAATAAATAAGCTTATATGACACCAATAAAATTTTACAATTCTCGATTTCAATTTTAATACCACAGCAAAAACCACTAGCCTAACAAATATACAGTTCAAACATTATTAAAGACAAGTGACAGCCAGTAAATAAGAAAAAAATAATAGCACAATTAAATATATAGCACAAAGATAGAAATGAAATTAAAGTTTTTATGTTTGTAGGTGTTCAGGTACAGAAATTGAATAATCACATATAAAATAACATTTGCATTATCTTCACTCTGTTGCACCTTGATTTTTCATAGCCATTTGAAATTAGAGGCAACCACTGCATTTTAATCATGAATTGATCAAAAAAAAAAAAAAAGTTTAATTTATATTAGACAGTATAATTTCAAAATCTGAAGTAAAAACAGAATGGTGTGACTTTAGCTTTGTGAAATTATGCTACATAAAACGTGCATGAAACAGAAACAGCAGACAGGCTGAATGAGATGCAGATTCACTCTCTGACAGCAGGTGGTGTGTATGGAACAGTAATACAGCGTTTTCTCGGTTACCACTGTAAACACAGCAGCTGCTCCTATTGATAGTTTTCACGTGACATCACACCCTTATAGGACCGCCCACCTGGCGGGCAAAATGAAGCTTTGCTCCACTGACCGCCAGCTATTTTTACGCAGATAGCATCAAGTAATAATGTAGTAAAACGCAGATATTAAAAGGCGAAATTCAGTAAACACCTTATTGATGATGTATATTTTGTACAGGGAAGCAGATGAAGCCAGAATATAAACACAACGTGCAAAGTTTCATGTTAAATGGCTTCCCATAGAAAACCATTATAAGGAAAACACTGAACCGTTAAGCGGATTGCGTTCATATTCCGGCCTCATCTGCTTGCCTAAACTATGCATCACTAATATGGTGAATACTGAATTTGATCTTTTAATATTACTGTTTTAAATATATTACGTCACTTAAAGTGTTTTTACAACGTTTTGTCACTCTGTTTATGATTTAAATGTTGCCGCAGGTGCTTAATATGGATTGCAAATGGCCAAAACTTGCATTTTGTTCAGAAATACATTTGTTTTATTCTTTTGAGAGGTGTCAAAATATTTGCGGCTGGGAAACTGACACGCATGTGTAGCAGTTCTATGGAGGTTTTGCCCTCCAAGTCTTCGAGCCGGTCACGTGACTGAAAGCTATGAATTAACACTAATTTAAATGCATTATAGGCAAAATTAAATGAAAACACCATGTAAACTTTTCTGAAAACAGCCAGTTCCCCTCAGAAACACATTCATATAAAATTCAATATTTAGGATTCCTATATTTCGTGCACCATAAACAGTGATCTTGTTCTGTCTGCTTGTATTTTCTCCTCTTTGCATCCATCTTCAGCGTCTCTGGCCTCTGTTAATGGCCGTTTACAGACTAATAATAACGTAATATTTCCACACAGATGGCATTTGGGAAAATGACTGCAGTGCAGTTTGTGTGCAAGCACGGAACAGAAGATGCTGTAAAATAAAATAAAAAAAATGGCCAGTCGACTGGTGCATCTACTCCACTGTATAAAATAATATAGATTAATCATTGTTAAAGCTACAAAGTTACTTGCCAAGACGGGTATGTTGACATACTTTTGTATGTATGTGCCCATTCAGGTGCAAGAAAGACGCGGAAAGAAACTCAGTTCAGGGCTTGCGTGTGTCAGAGACGTGGCTGTCTGTGAGCGCTGTTCACAGAGAACACAGTGCAAAACCAGACAGAAAATTTTTCTTTTTAAGAGAAAAGCTCTGATTGGGGGATTTAAACTCTTGACATCTGACAACCCCAAGCATGAAAGCTAGTGTAGGCTTGTTACCAAATCCAAGATAATGGAAATGTCCAAAAAAAACAAAACAAAAACAAAAACAAAAGGATAAGTTAAACAGCAGAACAATATTTGGATTATTAGTTTATTATTGTTATAATCATAGTTGTTATTCTTAGTTTGACCAATGTTTTTATTTGATCATAAGCTGGAAGAATATGGTTCTAAAAGGGATTCCATTGATATTGTTTGATAATTGTTAATGTGATGTGGTGTGGACTTACTCTACCCTACAATTATACTTACTGTAAAATAGTTATCGTCCTTGGTGTGAACGGCCCTTAATTCCACTCAAATTTTCTGCACATGGCACACTAGTAAGAAAAACCTGCAATCTTGGCAGAAACACTTGATTTAAAAAACTGCTCCCATATCCTCTTTGTCACCTGCATTTTTTTTTTTAAATTAGGGTTAGAGCTAAACTGCAGGACATTGACCCTCCAGGAACAGGTTCGGACACCTCTGCTTTAGGTGTTCCCCTTTAATACAATAAGTATCAGCTGTATGCAAAGGAACCCACATTTGCTTTTCAACCACTGAAAATGGGTAAAATTCTTTTGATGGAGGGTAAAGAAGATACATTTTTAGTTTCAACATTATTTGTTCTTCAGCCATTCTTTTTTTAAAAGGAGAGAAAAAAAAAATCTATATGTAAAGTGACCCACATGTGGTGTTTGACCAAATGTGTGAAATTTAACAATTTACTCATGAAGAACCATGAATGAACCATATAGGTTCATAATTAAAATACCAAAATAAAAGTTTGTTGAGAATCAAAATTTAAAAGGAAATTAAGATATCTTTAATACTGTAGGCATGAGTTGTAGGCATGCAGTATTTGGGGAAAAAAAGTCTGAGGTGAAATTTTGTCCCCCCTCTACAAAATAGTGGCTTCCATCACTATTTATGTTGTATTTCTCAGATACAACAACAACAACAACAACAAAAAAATAATAAAATAAAATATATGATTTGGATGTCAGTAATTTAATAGCTCTTTGGGGGATGGTGGTAGTTGTCACAAGGGATTGCAAATGTTTTAAAGTAATAGCAAAGCAGATCTGGAAACCATGAATTGGGTTGAATATGAAGTTTATTAAATGTTCAGTACTATAGATCTAGAGCTGCACAATTCTGGATAAACTGTGAATCACTTTTCTGTTTGTTTGTTTGTTTAAAATCACGATTCTCCCACAATTCTGAAGAAAAACACATTATATAACAATATATAACATTTAATTTACTAGAGCAGTGATTCCCAATCCTGGTCCTGGAGAGCCCCCAACACTGCACATTTTAGATGTCTCCCTAATCAAACATGCCTGATTCAACTCATCAGCTCATTAGTAGTAAACACTCCAAGACCTCAAATGTGTCTGTCGCATAAATGGAGGACAATCATCAACTAGTTCCCCTTTTGCGAGTTTTGTTTTACCGGAAGAAAAACAAAGGAGAAAAAATAATATGTTTTCTTTTTTTCTCAATAGTCCACATTTGTGGCATGTTTGTGGCTCAAAATTGGGCTTCAAGTCTGTGGTCAGCCTAAGAGACATAAAAAACGTGCAGTGTTGAGGGTTCTCCAGGACCAGGATAAAAATAAAAAAAAACACTGCACTAGAGGTTCTAACAAAATGTTCATTGTTTAATTTCTTGAATGAAAATTTCAGACATTTACTTTGACAAGTACTTTTTTAAACAGTCACTTGTCACCAACCCATGACGTAAAAAGATAATTTACACAATACATAAAGTGTTAAAATACTTTTTTTCCCCTTCTCATTATCCATGTTTATACTCAAATTATAAACTTTTATCCCCGGGGCTGGGATAAAAGGCTGTTTGTGAAGCTCTTACTGTAAATAAACATGGCAACTGCTCTTGCCGGATCAGTGGCAGAGCAAACTCAGATTTTAATGCTCTGAATGATTTACTTTCTTCTGCCAAACACAAGAAAATATTTCTTGGATATGGCTCACAAAATGTTAGTTTTTGAGATTTTTTTTTTTTTCATCTGTTTTATCATCCACCATCTAAAAGACTGGAAGTCTGATCACTTAGAAAAGTAATAGTTCACCACTCTTCAGCAAACCTCATTATTTGATGTATCATTCATGTTTGTAGTGTTAACAGTGCACTCAAAAAATTGATTTGTTGGACTTACATAAAAAAAAAGTGTCAAGTGGTTCCACGCAAGTGTGTTGAGTAGTTTCTACAAGTAATAATATAGTTGAATGAAGTAAAGAAATTCAGGTAAAGTTGACAATTTTTAGTACATACAACCCATTCAGATGTGTCACTACTGCATTTTAGTTATGTTTATTTTATTTAGTAATATTATGTTAGAATTATGAACTTTCAATATGTAAGGTGAACACTTTTTTTATTCAGTTTTAAGTATTTGCTCTACAAGTGCAAAACTTAAATAATCAAACATTTTTAGAAACAAAATTAATTTATTTTCTTTGCAAGGTTTTGCAATATACAACTGCTAAAACCCATAAAACAATTTAAATTTCACAGGTCCTTTGAAACAAATACACTAAAACATCAATAATTTAACAGTAAACATTCTTTACAAGGTCTTTTAAAGTGCAACTGGCTTCAAGAATTTGTAATAATCTTACTTAGAAAAATTAAATACATGGAATGTCTGTTGAAATTAGGCAGCATGCCCTAAAATACTGCAAAATTCCATTTCTGATATTTTTGATCTTTAGAATCAACAGTAAAAGTAACATTCAAACTGGCCTCTATTTTTGCAAACAACAACAAACAGCTTAAATAATTTGTTTCAGAAAAAAAAAGGTAAAAACAACATTTTGGTCAATAGTGAACATTCTTACAATGTGCAACTTCCTTCATATATTGCAATAAAAAATTTTCTAAGAAATATAAAAAGGATTTATTTTCAAGACAGGCAGCCTGTCAAAAAAATGCTACAGTGCTCAATTTCTGATATTTCAAATATCCAATATTTAAGCCATTATTAAAAAAAAAAAACATCAAAACTGGCCTCTATTTTTGAAAACAACCACAAACGGCTTAATAACAGTTTGTTTCAAAAAGACAGGGAAAAAAAAAACCTAAGAATGTTTACTATTGACCAAAATGTTGTTCTTTTACTTTTTGCAACTGCCTTCAAATATTGTAATAAATTTTACTTAGAAAAATAAAAGGAAAGTTTGTTCAAGACAGACAGCATGTCACCAAATGCTACAGTGCTCAATTTGAGATCTCAAATCGTTTGAGTCATTGGTAAAGATAAGATTGAAACTGACCTCTAATCTTTGTAAATAACTGCAAACAATTTTAACTTCAGTTAAAGCTGCAGAACTCCATTTCAAATTGTGGTGCCATCAACAAAGATAACATTAAAACTGGCACCTAATTTTAAAACCAGAAACAATTCAAATGTCACAAAAAAAAAAAAAAAGCATCTTCACTTCTTTCATTTGTCCAGAATGATTTACTGGTTCAACCAACAAGTTTGTTCTTGAGAACCTGTATTTTCTGTGACAGTTTCTGTCCGTCAAGTCCCAGCAACACCTTTTGGAAAAACTCAAAAGTGTACTTCAGGTCTGAAGGATAACTGAGATTCAAGCTGTATATGACTCCCAAAAGAAGAGCACAAGCCTTGGTGACGTCGCCAAGGTTCTGAAGCACTTTCACTCCCTCAACAATCAGTCCAACATCTGATGGTGGGTCACAGGCTTCTGCATCTTCAGGTCTGATTATGTAGATTCCAATTACAGTATTGGCCATGTCTCTCTCTGAATTTTCAAAGTCTGTGTCCTACAAAACACAAAAACAGTAACACTGTTCAGTCAGTTTAATTGCATCAAAAATACAGGTTGTAAATTTAGAGAATTTAGAAAATTTTGTATCTACTGTACATTCCTTAATGTTTCACATGACTTACAAAACTACTCTACTGTGTTTGTTAGGGTTGTCAAAAGTACAGGCTTCTGTACTGAAATTTAAAAATGTGAAGAAACCAGCTTTTTTCCAAAGGAAATCACTATGTGTCAGAGTTTTCATGTGCTCAACAGATGTGACTGTAATTGGCAACAGTGATAATTGCTTAATGTGGTTCCTTAATATATCTGCTTAGAAAAATCTGCTGAGAGACACGTCACTACCATGTGTGAACGTAATCTGTGTAAGCACTCGGTCAAGAGTGTGAAGCAATGATTGTAGCCAATCAGAGTAATCTGTCGAGCATGTGAACACTATGGCCAATCAGCGCTGTTTGAGAATCTGCTCAACAGTGCTCAAAATTCCCACAGGAAATGCTGGCATCATCACAATTTTTTTTAATTTCAGTACTGAATGGTACCGAAGTTGGCACTTTTGACAACCCCGAGTTAAATATACTTTGTGTATTTATATTTCTTGACAATATTATTTATATATATATATATATATATATATATATATAAATTTATGTGGTGGTACTTTAAATATTCACTGCCTGAGAACACTTACTGCATACTCCTTCATGAGGTTTTCATAGTCTTCATTAAGATACACAGAAAGTGCTCTGAGAATACAGGCTCTCCGAGTTGAGATGGTATCATTCTGTAGAAGAGTAGAGACATAAAGTATAGACAATGATAAATCACCATAATAAAGTGGAAATTATTTACAAACATCATAAATAACCTCATCGATGGTAGCCATCAGTTTCCAAATTTTACGTCCTGCAACTCCTTTTTTCCGGTAGATGCTGGCCAGCTTGCTTGTGTAACCATCCAGTTTTGACATAAAAGTTGGAATTAGTGGGACGGTAGTGATTCGACTGAACTCAGCAGCAATCTGCAGATTTAAGACACAAGATTATAGTAAGGATAGTTTTCATGTTTAAAAATACAGGTCCTTCTCAAAAAATTAGCATATTGTGATAAAGTTCATTATTTTCTGTAATGTACTGATAAACATTAGACTTTCATATATTTTAGATTCATTACACACAACTGAAGTAGTTCAAGCCTTTTATTGTTTTAATATTGATGATTTTGGCATACAGCTCATGAAACCCAAAATCTCATCTCAAAAATTAGCATTTCATCCGACTAATAAAAAGAAAGTGTTTTTAATACAAAAAAAAAAGTCAACCTTCAAACAATTATGTCTGGGATGGAGTGCACTCAGTACTTGGTCGGAATCCTTTGCAGAAAATACTGCTTCAATGCGGCGTGGCAGGGAGGTGATGAGCCTGTGGCACTGCTGAGGCGTTACTGAAGCCCAGTTTGCTTTGATAGCAGCCTTCAGCTCGTCTGTATTGTTTGGTCGGATGTTACTTATCTTCCTCTCAACAATACCCCATAGATTCTATATCGGGTTCAGGTCAGGCGAGTTGGCTGGCCAATCAAGCACAGTAATATCATGGCCAGCAAACCACTTAGAAGTAGTTTTGGCACTGTGGGCAGGTGCTAAGTCCTGCTGCAAAATGAAATCAGCATCTCCATAGCTGCTAGCTGCATTGACCCTGCCCTTGATAAAACACAGTGGACCAACACCAGTAGCTGAGGCGGCGTCCAGACCATCACTGACTGGTGTGGGTACTTGATACTCTGGACTTCAGGCATTTCCCTCTCCCAGTCTTCCAGACTCGCACCTTGATCCGAATGACATGCAAAATTTGCTTTCATCCAAAAGCATGCTTTGGACCACTGAGCAACAGTCCATGCTGCTTCTCTGTAGCTCAAGTCAGGCGCTTTCTGCCGTTTCTGGTTCAAAGTGGCTTGACCTTGGGGAATGCGGCACCAGCCCATTTCCTGCACACGCCTAAAAGGTCATGGTTCTGATGTTTCTACTCAGACTTCAGCCCATTGTCGAGGTCCCCCAAGGTCTGGAATCGGTCCGCCACAATCTTCCTCAGTCCGGTCACCTCTTCTTCTCAGCAGTGTTTTCTGCCACACTTTTCCTTCCCACTGAGGTGCCTGACACAGCACCTGGGAAATTTCTTTCTGTGTCTTACCCTCTTGCCGGTGTCAATGATGGCCTTCTGGACAGCAGTCAGGTCGGCAGTCTTACCCATGATTGCGGTTTTGAGTAATGAACCAGGCTGGGAGTTTTAAAAGCCTCAGGAATCTTTTGCAGGTGTTTGAGTTAATTAGTTGATTCAGATGATTAGGTTAATAGCTCGCTTAGAGAATCCTTTTCATGATATGATAATTTTTTGAGATAGGAATTTTTGTCATGAGCTGTATGCCAAAATCATCAATATTAAAACAATAAAAGGCTTGAACTACTTCAGTTGTGTGTAATGAATCTAAAATATATGAAAGTCTAATGTTTATCAGTACATTACAGAAAATAATGAACTTTATCACAATATGCTAATTTTTTGAGAAGGACCTGTATATTCAGGGTCATTCATTGACATCTGAACACTTAGCATTTAGGCTAACTCTGCATGGACATGAATAAAGCACAGTTAGATTGAATTCGGTAAATTAATTACTATTTGTTTCACCACTGAAAACTATGAAAGAAATAAATAGTTATTCCATCATATTTACCTCATGTTCACAAAACAGAGCTGGCCATCTGCTTTTGAAGTCAACAATGAAGGGCATCTCTTCGATCCCTTCATGTCTTCTGTAGACAAAAGTTTTTTCCATTTTGTTTTTAATAATTTGATGGTTGTCCCTTTTCTGAACCTCAGACAGCAATGCCAGTCGCTCTTCCTCCAGGCTTTGTTTGTTCTCTCCAGCTGGATAATCAGGGTAAAAGTTGACTTCAGCCTTCTTTGGCTTTTTGACTTGGTTTGGATTTGTATTTTCACCATGTTTGTGTTTTAAAGAATTTATCTTTACTTCAGAACAGCCAGCTGCTCGCAGTGTACGCCGATAGTTCGCCATCTTCCACTGTAGACTGATTTTCCAGCCATAAAACCCACCAACTGATCCCTTTTCCTGTAGGCATGGATGCTTTGTAATCAGCGCTTTCGCAACCTCTTCATATTCTTCAATCCTAGGGTACACTTTGTACTTCACTACTTCTGCAGCCAAGGATTTCAGAATTTCTGATTTTAGTTTAGGTTTTGAGTCTATGTTAAGTGACGTACCGTCATTCAAGAACTCTTCATGGGCTTTCTGCAGTTCCAGCTCTACCTCATAGGGAAACTTAGGGATCGGAAAGTTAGTTGGCCAGGTTTCACTCCTCAGCTTTGTGCATGAAGATGGCTCAGAAGTTGAGGCAGAAGCAACATCTGATATAGTTGGAGAAACTGACAGGCAAGATGGTGACGGAGATGAAGTTGATGAGCGTATATCAGTGTCCGCAGAAGAAAGAGAACAGACATCATATGCACTTTGTGCTACCACTTTAACTGTTCCTTTGTCCTGGAGATCCACAGTTGAGGTAAGATTCAAGAAATCATCAAAGTCCGTATCAAGATACTGCAGCCTGAAATCTCCGGTGACACCACATTGTTTCCTGATCTCAGATTTAAACTCTTCAATGGATTTGGGTATTCCAGAGGGCAGTGTCAATTTAAATGAATCACTGTCTCCTAGAACAATTTTGAACTTTGCTGGATCAGTCATTTCCTCTGTTTGATCAATCACTCTGAAAGAGAAAAAAGAAAACTGGTCAAGCAGCGTGTATGTACCTTTTCATGGTAACCATATGGATAGCACCAACTTTATAATCACAAAGAGGATAACGGTCTGCCAATTCACCCAGCTCTATAAATGAAACATCCCTTGGATGTGGTTCCAATTCAAAGGATCGATAGTGTTCATTGTACCAGGAACCTAACTTTTTGGCTATAAAAGCAATTCCATCTTTCAAAACACAAATCTGCACAATTTCTGCAAAATCAGGCAGCCCACTAATTGTTCCATGCACAATGATCATGCCCTTTGTGTACTTTATGCCATCAGAAAATACTGTCTGAGCTAAATTAATAGCAGAAGTGTTCGGGTATCTTTGGTTAAAGGTGTAAGCAATGTCTTCATGGAGAACATCGACAGGGACAGTTGAAATGCGTGTAACCTCTACAGGTAATTCATCGCACTGGGATGACTGCATAAATTGACCAACCATGAGCTGATGTTTCCTGGCCAAAGTCTTGGTGATATTTTTGAAACAGTTAGTGTGCCTAGCTACTTGTTTAAAAAAACTGTGCTTGGCTTCGAATCTCATTGTCCAGAATGAAACAGGTGGACCAAACAGATGGATCATTGCTGGATAATGTTCCAGAAAGTGATGTTTTGGCAAAAGCTTTCTTTCTGGAAAAAGTGCTTGGAACCGATTGCGGTGTTCAGATATTTTGCTCTCCAAGTATGCAACAGACTCACTAGTATGCACAGGACACACAACAAGTTCAACAATGTCTTTCAGGAGAAGAATGAGTTCCCAAGCGGGTTCATCCTGAGGTATAAGTTTTCCAACAATTAATGGTATTAGCCGCAGCAAACACCAATTCTCATGTGCGTTTCCCCCAATAGTTTTTTTCCTTGAAAAAGTGAGTGGAAGCACATGAGGGCGATTGGTTTTATCTCCCCACTTGAATGGGAATTCCTGAATCAGTTTATTAAGTTGATCAAAGGTGAAATATTTCTTCTTTGTAAATATCTCAATGCATCCAGCCAACTCAACAGGCACTATACCTTCTAGGAGATCATGGGCCATATCATATAAGTATGAGAGGTTCTCAGATAAAGGACAAGCATTTTTTATACCACAACATGCTACTCCTTTCTTACATGCATCTGCTACATGTACATCCTGCTGCTCTTCAGATCGGAGAGAAAAAACACCATCCCTGACCTCTTTTGACTGGCTATCGGTGCGTGTAGCAGTGCAAAACCTACAAAAATATTCCCCTGAAAAATTTTCAACAAAACCCGCTAAAGCATGTGCACCAAGACTGTCCGCAATACTGCACTGTGCCTCTGATAAATGTTTTCAAGTGATTGACAAACACACCCTGCTGCTCTAAAATGATGAGATCGTTCACAAGAGGCTCAAAAATCTTTCTATAGCCATAGGCTTTCACATCATCACTTTTACATAACAGAGCGAGATAAATTGAGGACAGCGATGAACTACAGCCTGGTGGTAAGTTCCCTAAAATCCAATAAACTGCACAAATCTTATGCTTTTTGCGTGACGTTCCTAATGGATTGCACAGCTCAAAGTCATCTATGTACAGACACAAGGAGAGTCTGAGCTCAGTTCCTGAGAGAAACTCATCATCTTTAAAGTGTTGACCATCTTTGAAAGATCTGTAAGATCCATAATTTATGGTTTGCTGCCCAGTATGACCACCAACAACTTTATTAAGTATGTCTTTCTGATTAAGCAGCTGTTGTAATGATTTTAGGATGGGTATGTATTGGAATGATCTATTTTTTTCAGACTGAAGAATCATTTCAACAGGTTCAATTATCTCAATTTTCCCTGTAATATTTCATGCGCTTAAAAGCAGTGGCCAAAGGACCATCATTTGAAGTAGCTTTCAACAGAGGATTGGATGATGACAAAGAACTGATAAGCTCTTTTATGACAAACTGATCTACATGAAGATCATGTTTCTGAAAGGTATCAAGAACAACCTTCGTCGATACGGATCCTGATGCAGAACTGATCAAGTACTGCAAATCTGTGATGAGTTCATCAATAGCATTACTAGGAACATGAAAATAATTTTCAAGTTTTAGCAAAATGGATGCAAATTTCAGCTCTATGGTCTTGGACAAATCTTGTCCTTCTGTAACCATTTCCACACTACCTGAAACATCTACATCCTCCTCTTCAGCTGGCAATGGATCTTCAATTAATTCCTGAGTACCACTTTCTCTAACGACCCCTGGTTTGAAGTCCTGAAGAGAATAAGAACTGTGCTTCCTATTCTTATGGGACTTAAATGTGCCATACACATTTGTCTGAAAAGAACAGTGCTCAAACATACAAGACACCGTCTCACTGTTTTTTAGGTGGTTATGGATGTGACTAAAATACTCTCGTTCTGACTCTATATTGCTGCAAGAACACACATGGCAATTGAACGTGGCTAACGTTACAATTGCAGGTAACCCAGAGTTCTCCTTTTCATGGTTACGATTAAGATGGCTGTGTAGCGCATTCCACGTTTT
>JAFVLL020024508.1:0-25737 GCA_021397915.2 Tor tambroides | reverse complement strand
AGCAGATTTACATTAACTCTTATCTCATGTCTGCATTATGTAGCCTACATTGTGACGATTCGAATAACGGCATTAAAATCTGAGAAATTTGAAAATGCCAGTAGTAGTTTGCATTCCTGAAAATTGTCTGCCTTTTAACTATAAACGGTTGGCAAATATTGCTGAATTGCCTCATCATGTTTTGCTGCTTACATCTTACCTCAGCTCGCATTCAAGTCGCGCGCAGCTCAGCGTCTAAATCCCGCCTTCTACACTTTGATTGGCTATTTCAAACATTTTGACACTGACCAGCGCTTTTGAGCCGCTGCACTGAGCTGGAGCACGCTAAGTTAATTAGATTTTTTTAATGAAATGGGCCGCGCGGCCCGGGACATTTGTCTGGGCCGATGGAAGGATATACATACATTTACTACAACCCATTTTTTATATTACGCAAAGGGCCGGCCCACATTGTACAGCGGCCCACCGGGAAAACTCCCGGTGCTCCAGATGGCCAGTCCGCCACTGGAGCCACCTGAGCCATTCAACTTCTCCAAACCCCACGAATGGGAAAGATGGATTAGATGGTTTGAACGTTTCCGTCAGGCCAGTAATCTTCACACTTCCTCGCAAGACAATCAAATAAATACTCTCATGTACTGTATAGGCAGTGAAGTGGATGACATTTTAAAATAATTAAATCTAACAAAGGAAAACAAGCAGCAATACGACACAGTGAAGGAGAGGTTTCACACGTTCTTTGTTGCAAAGAAAAATGTAATCTACAAAAGAGCACGCCTCAACATGAGAAAACAAGGTGAAAACAAGTAAAGAGCACTGCAAATATGGACCATTGCACGACGAACTCATCAGAGAGAGGTTTGTCGTTGTGTGGGATTACAAAATTTAAGAATCAGTCTTAGATCTACTGATCCTACATCCTTACATACAATCACCTGAAATACTAAAGTGAAATACATAGTACTTAGCATTTATGGTAAAGATGATGACATCAGATGAAGGATTCTGTTAAACAAAGTTTGTAGCAAGACCGTTTCTAGGCATAGGCGAGCTAGGCGGTCGCCTAGGGCGCCACCAGCTGTAGGGGCGCCAATGAGCGCAGGTACTGGCACTACATTTTAGCAGGGTTGTGATAAAGAGTGGCAGGGTCACCCTGAAAAATGATTGCCGCCCCACTGGATCCCCAACATCATTGGGGTAGAGTACTGTCAATCTGACAATGCCTGTATACCTTTGGATCAGAGCGCTGTCAATTGCTGCCTGATTGTTGCATGCTTGCATTTGGAGAGCTGATCAACGCCATTAGATCAATGGGCTCTGTCAGTGCTTTGGCAAGGTAACACTTTTTTTTTTGCCATGCAATAAAGCTAAGTTCAAAGGCCAATTTAAAATATTGGTACAGTAAATAAAGTGCACAAAATCAGTATTTTGTTTAGGCAGTATTTGTGGCAGTTGATAAATCGTGTTGCGAGATTTGTCCAAAAGGTGTGCGTTTTTGCGCCAATGCATTGTTAAAGGATCAGCGTGTCATGTAATATTCCCATATAAACTTTAACAGCCAATTAAAAAATATTGGTATAGTAAAATTCGCTAATTCACGAGATCAATACATCCTTTATTAAACCGCTTTGTCGAGGTTAATACATCCTTATGGAGGTGTCGAAATGCTGAATCAATTCATTCACTTCTAACACAGCACTTAATGGGAGAAGCGTCATACACATAGAGGGCAGAGCGTCACGTTATTTAAAGGGGAAGTTCACGCGTTAATGAGTAGCAAAGGATTAAGCTGCATTGATTACTTTTATGCCACTGATCAGGCTTTTATATGTAGTTTGGGGCAACAAAGGGTTTTTATAGGTTTGCCTGAAATAATAATGCAATAACTGACACTTTAAATCAATGTTTCAAGCAACAATAACAAAACAATTGAACAAAAAACAGATAAAGAGAAAAAGTATCCATTGATAGTATCTAAACATGTATCCAAATCCAAATGTAATAAAATTAATTTATGTGTGATTTATGTGTAAATTATGTGCAATGTCTTAGCTACTAGGAATTGTTACATATGGCTATACAGGCATCTAGTGGCAACACAATATTACAGATAATAAATTATGCAAAATGTTTATCTTAAGTCAATTTACAAATAATGCAGATTTGTGGAACTCAATCTCCACAAATTATTGTTGTTACTATGACAACCAATTTGAATGTGACAAGAATCTGGTGTCTGAAAAGTATATATATATAAAAAAAAAAAATAAATATATATATATATATATATATATAAAATTTGGGGGGGGGGGGGTGGGGGCGCCAATAGGGATTTCGCCTAGGGCGTCAAATTGGCTAGAAACGGCCCTGGTTGCAACCACAACCATTTCTGAGGAACTACATTGTTTGGCGGAAGAATAAAGCAATAAGCCCAAGAAGCCGTGGTTTACAGTGAATTTATTCACTGTAAACCACGGCTTCACGGGGCTTATTGCTTTTATAAAACGGTTATTCCATATATGTAGCAAGGTTTCTCAAAACAAAAACAAAGCAAATAAAAAGTAATGATATTAAAAACAGTATTCTTCCACCAAACAATGTAGTTCCTCAGAAACAGTTGTGGTTGCAACAAAGTGGTTGCCGAGCAACACAGAGACGTAAACAAAGGTGTATGTTTGTAGAGTAATTTACAACAGCTTCGAACGTGGCTCAACCAGTCAGAATCAAGGAATGGAACTATCCATTTTATAATGTGTTTTTATTAATATCATTACATTTTATCTGCTTTGTTTTATTTTATTTGGTTTTATTTGCGTCGTGCCTAACAACACCCCTTAGCTGTTATAAATTCACTGTAAACCATGGCTTCTTGGGGCTTATTATTTTATTAAATGATCATAACGACAGTTTAATACAGGTACATGCCTTTTGTGGTACAGAAATGTTTTTATTTATTTGCTCACAAATTAGATGAAGATAAATCAACTGTTTGAATATATTTTATGAATGAGAATTCTATGATATAGCAGCATTAGAAGTGTATGTGCAAAATATTCAGAAACTAAGAAACTGTGTTACTTTAGTCAGAGAGTTTTCTGCATTTCACTGCCCATGTGGTTACATCAACAATAAAGCATATGACCACAGTTACAACACACACAGAAATGACAAGAACTGTCAAGTTCATTCCTGGGTTTGATATTCCTGGAGGTTTTGGAGCAAGGAGGATCTTTGAAGCTTGAGCAATGTTGGAGGTTTCAGATTTTGCATTTTGTTCATCCTCTGACGGAACTGCAAAGAAGAGTGTCGTGCCATTTTGGATTGGGAAACTGAGACTGAATGAATGTTGTTCAACTCATCCAGCCTCCTGAGGTGAGACAGCAGCTGTGTTGACTACATGACCATTGCTGAAGCTGTCTTGAAGCATATCAAGGTCAAAGTTCCACCTGATCTCATAGGATTTAGCTTAAAAGGGAAAGAAACATTCCATGAAATACAATAAAAATACTTTCATGACTGATTTTATGATCTTTAAAACTACTTTTATTTTGTCAGCAAGAATGTTAAAAAAAAAGAAACATTTTGTATTTTAAATACTGATATAGTAATTGTACATCTTACCTGTGCCTTGGTCAAGGTCCTCACCAGGAGCTGTCCAGCTGAGAAGCACAATGTCCTCCTGGATCCCAGCACTCAGATCTGTGATTCTGTTAGGAGGGAAATTTGGTGGAGTTGTGCCTGAAAGAGTCACCTCAAAACTCTCTCCAGTGACTGTTCTGGTGAAGCTTCCAACCTCAAGTAGTTCTTCAGAAACTGGAGGCTTTGGAGAGTTGAGCAGCACTAAACCTGAACGACCTAAATCTACTTAATTCTGCCTGAATATCTTTCCTCCATACAGCTTTATCATTAATTATACTGACATTAATATAACAGGTTCAGTTTGTGCATTAATTCAGTGACTCTTTCAGCAGGTCACATCTATACAAATGTCTTTATGAGTATCTGAATCATTAATGCAAATTATTCTTTCAAAACACTTATTTATACAATCCATCCATATGTATTTATATTAATTTATTATTAAAATAATTAATATAACTTGTACTGGAAAGCACTTAACCAAATTATCAATATATCAAATAGCGATCAATGATATTTTATATTAAAATAAATATAATTCAGTTATAGTAGATGTGTCTGATGTCATTGACAATATTCCAAAATATTGATCTCAGGGTTTACCGTTTACCGCATATCCGGGTACATATGGGGCACTACTCTATTTTGGGGCAGCAAATCTGGTTTGTCCATCTTGATTCTTCACTCTTACTTTCAAGCTGCTTCTTACGTTTACCATCTTTGTGAAATATCTGGAATAGATTCCATCACCTTGAGAAGCATCAGCTCCTGTAAAAGGTGGATTTGTGATTTATTTGGGCACAATTTTTAAATGTACCTTTCAGTTTATTCATTTATATTTTATGTTGAGTGTACACTTGGAACAAGAATTATGGGTCATTTACCTGCTCCATTGTCCAGCAGTTGTAATGTACTGTATGTACAGACCCAGTTTCTGACTCCAGTGTAGCCCACACTTCAGCATTTATTACAGGCCTGTAATCCTGACTAACCTCAGCAAACACTATCATGGGTTTAGTGCCGTCACTGGACTGCTGGTTCATGTGGGTTTTGACAATGATAGGGGGAACATCATCAGGTGCCGCTTGACTCATTACTGTTATAGTGAAAGCCTGAAGTGTTGTAGTTTGGATACTGTACCAAAGACTATAGAATACCCAAGACATGTCACTCGTATAGTTTTGAATGGGGAAAAATGCAACGCTCAACATGGCCGCTCAATCGCTGAAAGCCCCGCCTTCTGAGCAAAAGAGCCAATCGCTAATCGGTAAAGTCAGCGCGTCACTGCAGCTGCCGTTAGAAGTCCCGGTTGCTATAGAAACAGTCATCGTTCTGAGACGTGCGCCTACGACTGCGCATGCGCACTGGCTGATCTAGCCTGAGAAATAAGCTTTTTATAACGCTATTTGAGCAAAAGAAACAACATTTATAACACAGTTGTTGTCCGATTTCATTGGTGATTTCAAATATGAAATTTAATCGTAAGCTTAGTGAACAGTTTTGGAGAATTTGATGTTTCCCCATACAAAGTGATAGGAGCTGCTCTTGGATGCCCGAGAGGCGTTTCAAAGATGGCCGCCGAGTGACATGACTTGTCTTAAAGAGACTTTGACTGTACTTCCAGTCCCCAGGCTTCCAAACATATGAAAGTAAAAGCAGATCAGTAAGGGTTTTCTGTAAGTGCATTTGCTCAGTCATCAGTAATAAACTCCTCCTTCTCCTTAATAGAAGTTGTTTTTGCAGATATTTTGATTAGGATTATCTAAAACTCTTGGCCCAGATGCCTTTACTGGGTTATGAATACATGTTTACATGTTTATGGTCTGAACTACAGTATAAAAGTAACAAATAACTCTTGATAAAGGTTGTCTCACTGCTGCAGTTCCTGGAACATTTAAAGTGCCTGTTTTCAGAGATCCATCATGACTCATATTACTCAGAGTGTAGATTAAGCCACTTGGTGACTGTATGTAAATGCTAGAAAAACTAATTTGATAGATTATTACAAAGCTGGTTTTGTTCCCAACAGTCTGATCCACTGATACTGTCCCATTGAACCAATCAAATGTTCTTAGTCCAGCACTCTCTAGCTAAAAGATAAAGTGATAGTGATAAAAATGAAATGAAAGTGATAAAAATGAATATCATTATAATACTCATAATACTGATAACACTCTCAGAGTAATAAATGTATCATGGACAATGTGTGAAAGCTTGACAAACCTGAACTGGTTCTTTTGTGAAATCTCCAGTTGATAATGTAAGTGCAGCAAACGCATCCATTAACTGATTGGAGGTCAATTCATCACTGGCATAAATAAATTTCCCTCCTATTTTTATCATGAAACATTTTTTATTGGATAATAAACTGGTGCTTATATTATATGATACTCTAGAACAGATACAGTAAGTTATTAATACTCACTTACCAGTGTGTTCTGCCATTACTAACAATGCATTAGCTGCTTTCCTACCAAATGCTACTGTGCTTATAATGGCACCACTTTGTATTGTGGATGGAGCACAACCATCAATGTCGTCCGTTGACTCACCATCTGTCAGAAAAATGATTTCATCTCCTAATACATCCTCATTGTCCGCTTGAAATACCTGATAAATTTGAAGAAAAAAGTATCACTGATGCTAAAATAACTCTATATACTTCATACATCACAAACATACTACATACTAACTAGTACAATTAATATGGCACCTGTAAGCCGAGACTAAGACCCCTGCACATGTTTGTTGATCCGCTTGCTACTTTTGGCAACAGTTTGATAAGATTTTCTCTTGTGGTGTCACTGTCAATAGTAGTAAAACAGGATTTCTGTCTTAAATGAACTTTGTCATCAAATACGCACAGATGGGCCCAGGGGACCAGTTTCTTCGAAGGCAGAGAAAACCTTTAAAATGTAAAACTTCAATACTTTTCATGTCAGCTACCCACAAGCTGCAATTATGGTATGAAAGTTTATTTAACACAACAAAACCAATGTGAACAAACATGCAGAATTAAAACATCAGAGGAAATCAGGTACAGCAAAGAGCCTGTAATAAATAAACATACATGATTATAAATAATGACTAAATACATCTACCTCTTACAGAGAATATTTTGTAGGGATTTCTTGGTTACTGTGAAGATTAATTGTTTATGTTCTTACTCTCTGTGATTTATTATGCTGACTGTATTTATTGCTAGATTAGTTTTGAGAAATGTCAAAAGTCTTATTCATTAAGAAGCAAAAGTGTATTAAACACAGAAAGCATCTCAAATATCTGTATACAGTTTTGTGACTTAGTTTCTGCGTTTGCACTTGAGCACTTTTCAGGAAAGCGAGTACAGCAAGTATATCCCAACAAAGGACAGCAACATGGATAAATTATGTAGAGTTACAGTTTATTGTTTCACTGCTGCTACTTTCATTCATACTGGTGCCTGTTGTCTTTTAAGTGGTGACTATCAAGAGCTTCTCTTTTAGTTAATATGTTGTGATAGTTGTGACCATAATTTGAAGAAAAAATCTCCATGGTTATATTAAGACCATATGTATACTTCCTCATGGCTGATGAGGGCTGCCCCACCTGACCCCAGCCAAAAATCTATCCCTGCATGTAGGGCTGGGCGATAAATCTCATTGGATATGCATGCCCATCTCGTCAGTAAAGCCTGTTCCTTGATTAGCGGTAAATCCCCATCACCTGTTTTCAAATGGAACAGCGGTTAATACACGGAGCCGTAGATCACCGAGAAGCTACGCAATATCACGTTCATTTTCGCAGATGAATCGCCGTGTATTAAATGCTGCTCCATTTGAAAACAGATGATGGGGATTTACCGCTAATCAACGAACCGGCTTTACTGACGAGATGCGCATGCATATCGCATGAGATAGATCGCCCAGCCCTACCTGCATGATCAAAACTATGACTAAAACTCATGTATGTGTCACGGTGCACACACGAGGGAGGACACAGGAACGCGCTGACAAGGACGTAACTCAAAATAATAGTCTTTAACTGACATCAGGGCAAGGCAGACACACAGGAACACCGGGAGTAACGAGTAGACCAGACAACACTAAACTGAAACTGAACAGGCATGAACTAATATACACACGCTAATGAGACAGACACAGCTGGACAGACTTAACTAATAATCACATGAAACAAGGACAGGAAACAAACCAAATATGGACACAAGAGGCAGGAACACATGACACACACGACAGAACCCTGACAGTATGTTGTCAATTCATAGTTTAATGAAATTTGTTACTAGTTGAAATATTCAAGTGTAGATTGATGTAAAATCAATACTTACAGGATCCAGACTCAGTAAGAACATTATGGAGCTGTTTGGGATTTGATTTCTGTCTGGAAAAAATGTGCACCCCGTGGTAGGTAGTGAAGTTTGTAGATCAGTATGGCATGGTTGAAGAGATCCTTCATCAGTAACCTCATAAAACTGACCTTCAATGTTTTTGCTACACCTAAAGCAGAATACCAGTGGTTGACACCATTTCTAAGGAGAGTTTAATCATATGCTTTCTTTTTGTTAAAGATTTATAACCTTGTAGGTTCAATACGGCCATTAGAGTAGTAGCATGGTTTTTTTGTCATTGTTTTCACCATACACGTCCCATCTCAGATGAGCCCATTCATGTACCAAGACCCTTCCTGCAAATAAATAACCAATAATACAAACTAATAAAATAACCAACTATAAAACAAACACACTAGCACATTAATAAGCCTTTCCAACATTTTCAGGAAGATAAACAACGTTCACCTCTTGATCCATAAAGCTGAATAAAAGCATCATTCAGGAGGTATTCTGGGGTAAAATGAATGAACTCAGCTCCACATTCTCCATACTGTTTAGTGTAGGGTTCAACGTTGTTTGCTGAATTAGCATAATCAATTTTTATTTGGGCCTGCATTTGATGTAGAACTGGTCTGAGAAACTATGCAAGGGAAGTAATATATTTGTGAACATTAATAGTTACTGACATAAGATAAAATGGCATAATTCTCTGTATGTTTTCAAAGGACTCTGTTCTTGCTTTGGTAAAATCCTTAATATTCCAGTATGATGGGACTAGTATTGTAGCTTCTTTGAAATAGACCTTTTCATTCAATGCATCATAAAGATAATACGACCCTTCAGTGACCATTTCCTTTTAGAATGAAAGTAAAAACATTTATACAAAAATAATTATAATTCATTTTTTTTTCATTCACAAATATTATCAAAGGAATTATTTTCAAGTAGCCTCTAAAACCATTAAAGTATGTAAGATTGTTAAACAGACAAAAAAAAAAGAGTACATATTCACCTTGATTTTATCAATGAGCGTGTCATCCTGTGGTACTCTTGAACCGATTGCAATTACAACATCAACATAACCATTTCCATGTAGTTTGATTCCAGTGGAGGTGGACGACAGCAACATCCATGACACAAACACTGCTCTTGAGTCCATAGCTGCAGCGTTTAGATGAACAGTAACTCCAGAACCCCGTTTTGAACAATGTCAAAAGTTAAAAATGTCAAAGTCAAAAATTAACTGCAAAGACTAAGGTCACAGATAAGAAGGATCCTTTACTGACATGGACTGATGATAATAATCAAATTTCTTTCAGGAAATAATCAGGAAATAACTCATCACAGTGTCAGAGGGCAGCATGTTCACTGCACTAATACTTTTATTACATTTATTCATTTCTATGCAGTCCTCATCCTGACAATGTAATGCCAAATTGGTAAGACTTTAGAATACTGTTTCTTACGTAATGCATAACTAATAAGGAATTCCTGCACAACTAAGGTAATTCTTCATTAACACAGTAAGTCACTAATATTAACTACTAAGGAAGATGTGTTAACTAATCAGTATGTAATACAAGTTTATGATTGTGTTAAGTAACAGTTAGCGAATCAATAATGAATGAATTCTGTCATAATTTCCGAAGAACTACTATTAATTATTCAGGCTCAAGAAAAATAACTATGAAGTAACTACTGATGATTAATGATGATTGTAACACTATTACAATAATCGAGATGTGGCCCTTTCTTCCTATTTACTACTAATGTTATTATTATTTTGAAAATGCAATATTAATACACAGAAATATTATACATTTTTATTCAAGTTTTCACCTGTATGGTAAATAATTGTTTTGTGAGCGTGTTCTGTAAGAAATCAACTTTGGCAAGGAACCGCACCCCCACTATAAATGCCTTGCCATAACTAGCCAACTTATCTCAGATAAGTTCATGATTTAATTTTTTTTATTTTTACACAGTGTGTGTCTCTGTTTCCCTCATCATATATCAAATTACCGTTGAGTAAATTATTCCTGTATGTAAGGCAATGACTGAGGGAAAGTGAAAATACAGGGTACCCATCAGTAATTAATAAGAAAAAAGTATATTGTAAGTTTTACTGGAAGGGTATCCTTCTTTTACTCAAGTAGCCTACTTGATTTATGTATGTCCACCATTGATAATAAAATTAAAGAAGATGAAAGAGACACAACCTGATTATTGTGGTGACTAATTGTGACTGTTCATTAGTAGTTACTTCATAGTTATTTTCTTGAACCTGAATCAGTAGATAATTAATAGTAGTTCTTCAGGAGGTATGACAGAATTCAATCGTTATTGAGTAGCTAACTGTTACTTAACAATCATAAAATTCTATAACATACCAATTAGTTACTTGAAGAATTACCTATTAGTTCTGAAGTAATTCCTTATTAACTATGCATTGAGTAAGAAACGGTATTCTAAACGTTACCCTAAATTTCTTCAAATCTGTTCAAATAAGGAAACAAACTCTTTTACATCTTGGATGGCCTATTCCTATCACAGAAACATCTCAGGTTTTCCTGTAGCTCAATCATTAGCTCATGGGGTTAGCAATGCCAAGGTCATGGGTTTGATTCCCATGGGAAAGCAAGAATTGATCAAATGTGTACCTTGAATGCAATGCAATTTAAGTCCCTTTGGATAAAAGCATCTGCATAAATGTAAAAGTAACTTTTCATTAGCACTGGGGCAGAGGCCTCCCATCAAAAAGTTTCCTCATATTTAGATTTTTATGCTGTTATGAATATAAAATGCATTTATTTGCAGTAAAGAGTCATTAATAAGCTGCACGCAAAATAAATAGTTGTTTTATACAATAGTTGCCTTACATGTCCTGTTGCGCTGCAAATGATTGAATGCATTAATGAAGTATCCGAACCAATCAAACTAAAACAACCTGTTTGATCGAACAGATCAAAAGAATGATGCAATGTAATGATGTAATGTAATGATAAATTTTAACATATAAATTAATATTTTAAAGTCACCATGATATAAAAATGGACAACTCTTATTATTATTATTATTATTATTTATTGTTATTATTATTATTATTATTATTATTATTAGCGTCCAGTAGTGCTGTGCTGTAAGCAAATGCAGAACAAAGCCGCTGTGCAAGCCCAGCCCTGGAGTCGTTTAGGCTGAGGACTACATAAGCAAACCTTCTCCACTTACAAAGGGGATTAGGTAAATTTAGCAGACAAAATCCATGACTGCAGGGCAGAGATGTCCAAATTGTAAAACCTGGGGAAGGTAGACAGTGACGACGTCTCATAGATGGAGCCCTAGTCTCCAAAATGGTATTAGCTACACTAATTATTAGCTAAGCTTTACAGACTCCTGTCAAGGGGCCAAACATGAAGGCTCCACAGCTCTGGCTGGGGATGCCAAATCATGCCCTTCGCTTGTGAAAGGAGGTCCTTCCTCAATGGTATCGGCCAAGGGGCTGCCGATAGCAGCTGAATCAACTTAGGGAACCACGTCTGATTCTTCCAGAGTGGGGCCACCAGGAGGACTGAACATCTGACTTCCCTGACCCGTCTGATGACCTGAGGAAGCAGGACAACTGGAGGAAAGGCATACAGATGAGTGCTGGGTCAGTCATGGGCCAGGGCATCTCGCTGTTTTGAAAAATAAATTGGCCAGTGAAAGTTGTCTTCTGAGGAGAAGAGATCCACCTTTGCCTTCCCAAAGACAGACCAAATCGTTTGAACAATTTGGGGATGTAGTCTTCATTCTCCTGAAGATATATTGCACCTGGACAGCATGTCTGCTTCCTGGTTCAGCCTGCCCTGCACATGAACTGCCCTCAGTGAGAGGAGTTCGCACTGTGCCCATACCAGGAGGTGTCGAGCGAACCTGTGAAGGGAACATGACCTGAAGCCAGATGGCAAGTGGTATGAGCTCGTGCTGAATGGGTCCCAGTTTGAATGGAGCTTCCAACGCTCAGGCGGAGGGATGGAGAGCAATTGCGAGACTTCTTTGAGAGAGTTCTGGCAATTGCAAGAACTGATACTCTCCACTTCCTCTCTGCTTTCAGATCAGGACAGCTTCTGAGGTTCAGGGTGCAACATCACTCTGGGGTGGGGACCTTGACGCCTTAGGAACGGGTAACGTTTGGTCGTCCGGGGGCACTACTGAAGCCCAGGCTCAGACTGAGGCGGCGCTGGCTTGGCAGGCTGCTGGGCAGTTGGAGACTTCTGGCGACTTGAAACAGCTTCCACACAGGAACGCTTTGGCAAGAAGTGACGCATTGCCTGTGAAGACATCTGTGCAACTGTAAATCACTTGGCAAACCCATCCACGGCAGGGCCAAACAGTCCCTTGGGAGAGACTGGCGAGTCTAGGAATGCAACCTTGTCAGCATCCCTGATCTCTGTCAGATTTAGCCAAAGGTGGTGCTCCAAGTCCTTTGCTGTGTGCAGCTCTCTGAAGGTGTCAGAACTCTGGCCAGACTCGTCCATGGTACAGAGAAATTTGGCCTGGAATATTTGTAGCACCACCACTGTGTGAAGTGCTAAGCCAGCCTGGCCAGCCACTGAATAAGCCCTGTTCACTAGAGCTGAGGTAGAACTGCAGGGCTTAGATGGATTTGCTACATGGGCTTTCAACCCCAAGGCCAATGGAGGGCACCAATATGCAGCGACTGGCTCTTCCAGAGGGGGGAGCTTGCTATAATCTCGTTCTTCACCGTCAACAATGGTGAGAGTTATATCTCCAAAATGCTACAGTAAAATGGTTTCATGCAGGATATGTACTGTATAGTATGGGACAGACCCTATAAGAACTGGCCATTCATGTCTTGTACTAGAAATGGGGTCTTTATAGCCCTCTAAAGTGTTATAATGGTATGCATTTCCAAAATGCTGCAGTAAAATGGTTTCATATGAGGTATACATATAGTATGGGATATGTCCTATAAGATCCGCCCGTTATAGAATTGAGATATTTATAGGCCTCTGTACTGCAATAATGTTATATATATATATATATATATATATCATATATATCATATGTGTGTATAGTAGTTATGGGACATCCTCTAGGAACTGGCCATTGTATTTTCTACTTATTAGAAATTAGGTCTTTATAGGATTCTGAAGAGGAATAATGTAAAAAAAATTTCAAAACGCTGCACTAAAATGTTTTCATATGTGGTGTGCATATGGTAGCTATGGGATGTCCTCTGTAAGAACTGGTCATTGTTTTTTTTCTGCTTATTAGAAATGAGGTCTTTCATTTAATTTCTTTTGCATTCAAGAGTAACTGTCATTCCATTGCAGTAAAACTCAAAGCAAGTGAGGCCGTTTGAAAGAGAACTTTATTTTGTCTGTTTTTTATTATTATTATTTTTTTTTTATAAATAATGATGCTGTTAACATCTATATAAAAGAAAAACATATAGAAAACCCTTATTCAGAGAAACACACAACTGTCAAACACGCCAATAAATAATAAGGATAACAAAATGAGAAGTACAACAAAAATCTCAAAACATATCTTGTTACAGTATCTTAAATGTCTAGGCAAATCAACAGAAAAACACTCTGAATGCTCATTCTAGCTCTGTTGTTCCAGAAATTACCGTCCACACACTTTTTTTTTTTTTTTAAATCACAGCTGGCTTGACCATGAATTTTCAAACTGTGGCTGGCTTGACTGCAGTGGCTTACTACAGTGTATTTTAGGAGTGTTTTGAAAGTGCTGTAAAAAGAAGACATTTCGGGGACTGCTCCAGCTTTTTTTTTTCAGATTAATAAATGGCCATACGTTTTTGTTTTCCAGGGACAGTGCCAGTTTTTGGTGTCCTGACTCCTGTCCCCAGAAAACAAAAATGTGTGGTCTCATATTTATTTGAAAAAAAGAATAAGAAGAAGAAGAAGGGGGAAAAAAAAGAAAGAAAATGGAACTATGAGAATCAACACTAGGTAACATGGTCACAAAGTAATGTTATTCAACCACAAGTAGGAGCAGAAATCGCACAAGGCAGCAAAGGTTACTGTTTTCTAATTAGAAATTGGTCGTCTTGCACCAGGGGCGCTTGAAAGGAGAATAAATCATTGAGGCACAGGGAGTTCAGGATTTGTTTTGTACAGTGAACAATTGTACACTAAATTGAATAATTATGAAACTATATTCAGTCCACAGAATCCTACGTGATAGACAGAAACAGAAATCCTTCTTAATAATCTGTGCAAGATTACACATGCTGCAAAATATTCAAAAAATAAGAAATTCTGTTTGATGGATTTGATTATATTAAGAAAGGTTTTAAAGCTGCTGGATGTACATAGTTATGTTCAAATTAGGCATAAGGATTGATTTGACATTTGGTTGCATCAGACTGTTAATGCCACTTTACTTTCAGCAGAGAGATTTTTGCGTTTCACTGCCCATGTGGTTACAGCAACAATAAAGCATATGACCATAGTTACCACAGACACAGAAATGACAAGAACTGTCAAGTTCATTCCTGGGTTTGATATTCCTGGAGGTTTTGGAGCAGGGAGGATCTTTGAAGCTTGAGCAATGTTGGAGGTTTCAGATTTTGCATTTTGTTCATCCTCTGACTGAACTGCAAAGAAGAGTGTGGTGCCATTTTGGATTGGGAAACTGAGATTGAATGAATGTTGTTCAACTGATCCAGCCTCCTGAGGTGAGACAGCAGCTGTGTTGACTACATGACCATTGCTGAAGCTGTCTCGAAGCATATCAAGTCCAAAGCTCCACCTGATCTCATAGGATTTAGCTTAAATGGAAAGAAACATGCCATGCAAGACATTTAAATATACATAATTTCATGATGTAACTTTAAAACAAATTTTTTTTTTCAGTTAAGATTAAAAACATTTTAAATACTGATGTAGTAATTGTACATCTTACCTGTGCCTTGGTCGAGGTCCTCACCAGGAGCTGTCCAGCTGAGAAGCACAGTGTCCTCCTGGATCCCAGCACTCAGATCTGTGATTCTGTTAGGAGGGAAATTTGGAGGAGTTGTGCCTGAAAGAATCACCTCAAAACTCTCTCCAGTGGATGTTCTGGTGAAGCTTCCAACCTCAAGTGGTACTTCAGAAACAGGAGGCTTTGGTGGGTTCAGCTGCACTACGCCTGAAATTAGTGGAACCACCTGAATCATTTTATTTGTTTTACTGAATGTTTCCTCCACACAGCTTTATAGCTAATTGTATTGCCATTTATACAACAGACCAAAATATTGATCTGACAATTTACCGTTTACCACATATCCAGGTACATATGGGGCACCACTATTTTTTTGGACAGCAAATCTGGTTTGTCCTTCTTGATTCTTCACTCTTACTTTCAAGCTGCTTCTCCCGTTTACCATCTTTGTGAAATATCTGGAATAGATCCCATCATCTTTGATGGCATCAGCTCCTGTAAAAGATGGATTTCTGATTTATTTGCCAAAGTTGGGAAGAATACTTTACACTTCATTTTATTTATTTATTATTTATTTTTTTATTTATTTATATTTTATTTTGGCTAATTTACCTGCTCCATTGTCCAGGAGTTGTAATGTATGTACAGACCCAGTTTCCGACTCCAGTGTAGCCCACACTTCAGCACTTATTACAGGCCTGTAATCCTGACTAACCTCAGCAAACACTATCATGGGTTTATTGCCGTCACTGAACTTCTGGTTCATGTGGGTTTTGACAATGATAGGAGGAACATCATCACGTGCCGCTTGACTCGTTACTGTTATAGTGAAAGCCTGAAGTGTTGTAGTTTGGATACTGTACTTCCAGTCCCCAGGCTACCAAACATAAGTAAAAACAGATCAGTAAGGGTTTGCTGTGAGTGTATCAGCTGAATCATCAGTGATAAACTCCTTCTTATTCTGAAGTTGTTGTTGAAAGTTTATTTAAAACTCTTGGCCCAGATGCCTTTTATTGTGTTACAGTAATACATCTACATGTTTATGGTTTTTGTTATAAACGTAATAAATAACTGGTTGATAAAGTTTATCATACCTCTGCAGTTCCTGGAACATTTAAAGTAACTGTTTTCAGAGATCCATCATGACTCATACTTGTCTGAGTGTAGATTAAGCCACTTGGTGTCTGTATGTAAACGCTAGGGAAACTCGTTTCATAGATTATTACAAAGCTGGTTTTGTTCCCAACAGTCTGATCCACTGATACTGTCCCATTGAACCAATCAGATGTTCTTAGTCCAGCACTCTCTAGCTAAATGAGTGATAAAAATGAATATCATCATAATACTCATAATATTGATAACATTCTCAGAGTAATAAATGTATTGTGAGATCACTGGTCCCACTTTATATTAGGTGGCCGTAACTACTATGTACTTACATTTAAATTAATAATTTGATACAATGCACTTATTGTGTACATACACGTGTTTACATTGTACTTATATTTTTTTAAAAAAATACCTATATGTAATTACATCTGTAATTAATTTCTGTAATTACATTTATAATTACACTGTTGACCCATCCCTTACACCTTAACCCACACTTAAACCTACCCGTACCACCACGCCTGTTCCTAACCTTACCCGTATCCCATCTCAATAGCAGCAAAAGTGTTTTGCAATACAATATGACCACAATAAGTACATTGTACTTATTTTTTGATGTGAGTACATAGTAGTTAAGGCCATCTAATATAAAGTGTGACCGGATCACTTGACAAACCTGAACTGGCTCTTTTGTGTAATCTCCAGTGGACAATGTAAGCGAAGCAAATGCATCCATTAACTGGTTAGATGTGATCTTATCATTGGGTGCTAAAAATATTCCCCCTGTTTTTAACACAACACATTATATGATATACACTGAGACAAATACAGCAAGTTATTAATCGTGCTGATATCACTTACCAGTTTTGTTCGCCATTTCCCTCAGTTCACGAGCTGCACTGTTACTAAAAGCTAGCGTGTGTATAATGGCACCACTTTGTATTGCTGATGGAACACAATTAGCAATGATGTCTGTCGCCTGACCATCTGTCAGAAAAATGATTTCATCTCCTAATGCATCCCCATTGTCAGCTCGAAGTACCTGAAGAAAAAAGGATCACTGACATAGACAAACGCTATATACTTCATTTCACAAACATAAAAATCCATACTAGTACAGTTAATACCTGTAAGCCTTGAGTAAGCCCAAAGCACATGTTTGTTGATCCACTTGCTACTTTTGGCAACAGTTTGATAAGATTCTCTCTTGTGGTGTCACTGTCAATAGTAGTCAAGGGGCTCAGAGTAGAAGCAAGAGTACTAAAGGTTACAATTCCAACACTGGCTTGATCCTCAATGATGTTCCGCAGGAAATGTGTCGCAGCCTGTTGCAGTTGAAGAATTCTAAGACCCTAGAAAATAGGTGGAAAAAAACAAAACAAAATAAAACAAACAAATGAAAACAAACAAACAAACAAACAAAACAAAACAAAACATCAATTTGTTTCTTAGTTTCAGAATTATTTATCAAACTCATTTCAAAGCACTGGTAACAAGAAAATGTTATCATGGTAGCATCTTTGTTTTCAGATGAAGTTAATATCTGTTATTACATACTGCCATGCTTCCTGAGACATCAAGGATGAGGCAAACGACCCGTTGTTTTCGCTGCACAATTTTGAAAGATGGTGGTGGTGGAGGGGACTCCGGTGGTTTCAGAGAACGAAGTGCGTCTTTATCCACAGAATGCTCAAATATTACAGTCCATGTTGCTTTGCCACATTTTGAATTTTGCATGTTTGGAGCTTCATAATTGTGCTCATCTTCTTGACAAAATGCAGTCACCTGAAAATAGGATTTACTTTATAAATGAGATACAAATGTCACCAAATACCCAAAGATGGGCGCAGTTTCTTTGAAGGCAGATTTTTATTTATTTTTTTTGCATGCAATAGTTATATATGAATATAAATTTAACACAGCAAAACCAATGTAAACAAATGTGACTAAATGACTATATACATCTACATCTTAAAGAGCATATCATTTTGGGCTATCTTGGTTAGTGTGCAGATTGATTGCTTATATTTTTGCTCTCTGTGATTTTTTAAAATAGTTTTTAAATTGAAGTCTAAGTCTTATCTGTTATGAAGTACAGCAGGTATATACCAAGTGTGCCGCACAAGCGCTGAAAAGTGCAGCCAAAACATTTCGATCGCCCCCACGTGGCTGGTCCCAGTATAGGTCATAAACCCCACCCTCTCCATCTAATCTAATGGGATGTGAGACAAACTAAATAATCAAATTACACTTAAAATAATTTTTTCCAAAGATGGTTTCTGTCATTTTAGGTAGTTCTTATCATGCTGATGTATGTTCAAATGTTCATTTCTCTAATAAGTTTGCTTTTAATTGGCTAATTGATGCTATAAAAACAGGGTGTGGTGTCATGATTGTGATTTTGCGATTGGTCTGTGGGAGTTTGGGCGGGACTTTGATACTGCGGCTCCACCTCACAATCACTACTGCGCAGAAATGATGTCATTGTCGTAAGATGACAGCGGTCATACTGAGAATGTTTTGGCTTCACTTTTCTATAGAGGAAGGAAGTGGAGACGCGTCGTCTCTTTTTACAGTGTCGTCTTTTTTTACAGTCTGTGTTCTATACCAACATAAATAAATTACACAGATTATGCACTGTTATTGCTGCTGCTTTTATTCATGCTGGTGCATTTGTTCTCTTTAAAGACCTGTGGTACTATGGCGAGCTCTTTTAGTTAATATGTTGTGGCAGTTGTCACTGTCATTCTGCTGCGTATTTACTTTTACGATTCCTGTCTCATCTTGTGTGAGGATTTTTAAGTTACTTCTTGCCTGGTGTGTTCTTGTAGTCAGTTTGTATTTTTTCCCCCTTGTGTTTCCCTTGTTCATTTGTCAGTCATTGTTCGACTGTAGCTGCTCTTGTTTTGTGGTTCCTGGTTGGCTGTTGTTCCAGGTTTCCCTGAATTTATTACTTTGTTTAATTTATTTTCTTTATAAACCTTTTTTGCACTTGGATCTGCTTCCTCTCACCTTCGTCTGCCCCAGCATTACAGAACAACTGACCAAATAATGGATCCAGCAGTAAGGTTAGTTAGTAAGATGGTCCTGGAGGGTTTTTGGATTACGCCCTTTAGTTAAGCAGTGGAAGTGGGGAAAGGCTATACACCTCAAGCTCAGTGGTCATAGAGCTTGACCCACAACAAGATCCAGTGCTCAAAGTCCGGTGGTCCCAAGTCTGGTGGTCTCAAATCTAGTGGTCTCAGTGCTTCCAAATCTGGCGGTCCTGCGTCCCATGGTCTCTGAACCCTCTGGCTGTCCTGTCGTGGCCAAGGAGGCCATCTCTGAACCTTTATGCTCCTAGTTACAGCCAAAGAGGCTGTCTTTGAACTTGTCGAGTTTCCTGTCATGGCCACTGAGGCCATTTCTGAACTCACTGTGCACTCTGTCGGCTCTGTCATGGCCACGGAGGGAGTCTCTGAACTCTCTGAGCTCCCTGTCATGGCCATTAAAACTGTCAATAAACTCTCTGTGCTCTCTGTTTCAGTTACTCCGTGGTGGTCTCCAGCTCCGCCAGCATTGCCCTAGTTCGGTGCTCCTCCATGTTCTCCAGCTCTGCTCGGGTCTCTAATTCCACCAGAATGGTCTTCAGCTACATCAAGGCTTTCTGATCTAGATCCTCCCCGGCTGTCTGCTGCCTCCTGGAGTCTTGTTTTTTTTTTTTTTTTTGGAGCACCTGGAATCTATGGAAGCCTGTTTCCACCACTGACTTTATCTCATAATTCTGATTTTTTTTCTCAGCATTGCTTGATATTAACTCACATTTCTGACTTTTTTTTTCTTCAGAATTGTGAAATATAAACTTGCAATTGCATGTTATAAAGTCAGAATTGTGGGGTATAAAGTAATTTCCATTTCTGCCACTGAATAATTAAAAATATATATATATATATTTCTCAGAATTGCAAGTTTACATCTCAGGACTCAAGTTTGTACACTCTTAAAAATAAAGGTTCTTTATTGGCATTAATAGTTCCACAAAAAGAACCTTTCCTATCCATGGAAACTTTTCACTCCACAAAAGGTTCTTTACAGTGGAAAAGGGTTCTTTAGATTATTAAAATGTTCTTCACACTAAGAAAAAATGATTCTTTTAAGAACTGTTCACCGAAAGGTTCTTTGGGGAACCAAAACTGGTTCTTCAATGGCATCGCTGTGAAAACCCCCTTTTGGAACCTTTATTTTTTAAGAGTGTAGTTTTTCTGCTCCCAGGTGTTTTTATGTCAGTCAGTTACCTGGTGTACAGTGCATCCGGAAAGTATCCACAGCGCTTCACTTTTTCCACATTTTGTTATGTTACAGCCTTATTCCAAAATGGATTAAATTCATTATTTTCCTCCACATACTTCAAAGAATACCCTTTGTTTTCTTTGTTCATTTGTCAGTTGTTGTTCTACTGTAGCTGCTCTTGTTCCGTGTTTCCTGGTTTCCCTGTGTTTATTACTATGTTTATTTTGTTTTCTTTAAACCTGTTTTTAGACTTGGATCTTGGATCTCCTCTCACCATAATATTTTTACCTCCTCATGGCTGATGAGGGCTGAGAGGACCACTATACCTGCATGGCTAAAACTATGACCAAAACTCATGTATGTACGACTCACTGTTTGATGAAATTTGTTACCACTACAGGTAGAAATGTTTATGTGTGGATAGATGTGCAATCAGTACTTACAGGATCCAGACCTGGGAAGAACATAATTGAGCTGTTTGTGATTTGATTTCTGTCTGGAAAAAACATGCACCCCTCAGTAGGTAATGAAGTTTGTGGATCAATGCGGCACTGTTGAAGAAATCCTCCAGCAGTGACCTCATAAAGCTGACCTTCAATGTTTTTGCTACATCTAAAGATAAGCAGGAAACCAGTGGTTGAGATAATTTCCAAGGAAATTTTAATCGTATGCTTTCTCTTTTTTAATCACCTTGTAGCTTCAATACGGCCATTAGAGTGGTAAAATGGCTTTTCTCCATTGTATTCGTCATACACGCCCCATCTCACATGAGCCCATTCATGCACAAAGACCCTTCCTGCAAACAAACTAGAAAACTGCTAACAAAACAAACATATAACTACTGTATTAATACTACTGTATTGATAGACCTTTCTGATCTCTTTGTTCATGATAAATGTATAAAATAAGGTTAAGTGAAGATAAACAATGTTCACCTCTTGATCCAAAAAGCTCAATTAAATTGTCATTCAGGAGGTATTCTGGGGTGAAATGAATGTACTCTCCCTCAGCTCCACATTCACCATACAGACTAGTGTAGGGTTCAACACCAAATGCTGGATTAGCATTATCAATTCTTATTTTGGCCTGCATTTCACATAGAAATGGTCTGAGAAGCATCTTATGTAAGTGAAGCAATTTATTTTTTAACATCAATATTTGGTAGGCAAGACAAAATGGCATAATTCTCTGTACCTTTCCAAAGGACTCTGTTCTTGCTTTGGTAAAATCTGTACCATTCCATTCAGGTGGGACTAGAATTGTAGCTTCTCTGAAATAGACCTTTTCATCCAATGCATCATAAAGGTAAAATGACGCCTCAGTGACCATTTACTGTCAGAAGAAGTTGAGAGATAAAATAAGAAAACACTTTGAGTTAATAAACATAAATCTTCATCTTTCACAAAAATAAATAAGTAAATAAATACATAAAAAATTTAAACTCCATTTAAGTACATGAAAATTGTTAATAGACCAAAAAGTTCATATTCACCTTGATTTTATCAATAAGTCTGTCATCCTGTGGTACTTTTGAACCGATTGCAATGACAATGTCAATATAACCATTTCCATCTAGTTTGATTCCAGTGGAAGTGGACGACAGCAACATCCATATTAACACAAACAGTGTTCTTGAGTCCATAACTGCAGCGTTTAGATGAACAGCAAATCCCGAACCCTGTTTTATACAATATCAAGTCAAAAATTAACTTAAATGTCATTGATAAGAGGGATTCTTTACTGGCATGAACTGATGGTATCATTAAAATTTCTGTCAGGAAACAGGAAATGAAGAAACAACATGCCATCACAGTGTCATAAAGCATAATGTTTACAGCACTAATCATTTTAATCTTGTTTTGCATTGCTTTTTTAAATTTTCTTTTTTCTTTTTTTCTTCTTTTTTAAAATTATTTTCAATGCAGTCCTCTCTGGTTGTATAGCATACTGCATAATAAACAAAGAAGATCAATTATTAAAGGAAGAGTTCACCCAAAAATGAAAACCTATGTAATTTATGGAAAACATGGTGCGCACATTTATTTTGAATATGTTACTTATTGTCAAGTGAGGCAAGGGAAGAAGGACTGATGGATATGGAGAAGGCTTTTTATTGGAGTTCAAAAATAAACAAATATATTTTAAAAATTACATGTGGGGGAATACAGTCCAAGCAGGCAGTGGCTGAACTGGAGCTCACATGGCAAAACAAGACAATACATAGCAACATCTACCAGGAAACAGTTCACAACAGGAAACCATCCACAAAAAAACTAGCACAGGACTGTGATCACAAGGGGAATAAATAGGGAAGGAAATGAGGAAGGTAATAAGGGAGAGCAGGTGGGGCAAATAAACCAATTCCAACAAACCAATAAACCAATGTGGCCACACAAAGCATGACAGCATGCTCCTCATTACAGATATGTGGTAGTAATAAAATAATAATAAAGTTTAGAATTTGTAGTAAAAAAAACAAAAAAACAAAAATGATATCCACCAATATTTAATTTAAGTAAAATTAGCAACCTTTTTATAAATACATTTCTGCCAATACACCATATTTCTACAGTGTTAGTAGATGCAAGGTAATCTCTTTACAGAAAATTGTTAGCTTAGAAATAGGATATGAGTTAAAATGAAATGTGGACAGTGTAGACTTCGAAATTCGAAAATTCAAAAGTTGTTCAAAATTAATAAGAAAATCCTATATATAGCATGCAGAATGTCATTATTCAGAATATGTTCTTTAAAGAAACTTGCATATATAAATTAAATTGTACACATATTGTAATGGTTTGCCTGAGACTTCCTGAGTGCAACACTGGATGGTGCAATTTCAACCCCAGATCACTTCTCCTTTGTTAGAGAATTGTTGCACTCACAACTGTATTAAATCACTCCTAATTGCCAACCTTACTTAAGTGCCACACTGCGTATTGTTTTGTTCAGTCCTGATGTCTGCTTGAGCGTGTTGCTGCCAAGGATTTGTGATTAGAGATTTTCCTGCTTTCTGGAATTCTGGAGTATTTTTGGATAGTACTTTTGTGTGTTTGTGTGTGTGTGTGTGTGTGTGTGTGTGTAGACTGCTGTATCTTGGATTTCTCTTTGGCCTGGCATTTAAGGACAGCGTTTCTGTTTGGATTTCAATTTTTGTATTTTCTACCATCTTTGAGTTCCCCTGTGGCAAATTCCTGTTAAATGTTGCCTAAGACTGTTACTGCTGTTTTGGTTTTGATTTTTTTCAGCTTGAGTAAAAAAAAGAGTCAGACACTGACCCTCATTTTTATTTCCTCTGCCTTTGGCTTTAACTTCCTCTGGTGGTGCAGTGGTAAGCACCAAGGATATTTGCACCAACGACCTGAGTTCAAACCCCATCTGAACTATAACACATATGATCTTAACACACAGTACTATATAAAAATGTGTCACACAAATGATTTTAATATATGTATATATAGTAATTTTACTATGGGTATTTCATATATGGCATAAACCTGTATAAAACCTACTGTATATAAAATCGAATATAGCATGGCATACCATATGTTTGCATATATATTCTGTTTAAATAAACACGCATATATAAATTAGATATACATTGTCTTAACACACAGTATCATATAAAAAGTAATCATATAAATAGTTTTAATATTTATACTAATTTATTTATGGATATTTAATATAGTCTAAACCTGCATAAAATCCTATATGAGCATACCAAATGTTTGCATATATGTTGATTAAATGAAATGGCGTTTATAAATTAGACATATTGTTTACATATATAGTCTTAAAATACAGTACCATATCATGATATAGATATTTTTAATGCGTATGTTATTTAAATAAACTTGTATATATAAATTACACATATATTGTTCTTATAGATGGTCTTAGCATGCATTAAAATATACAAATTCATATTTACAGTGCTGCCTTTTGAATTTTCTATATTTCTGCATAAAAATGACCCATTCCAAAGTCCTGAAAGTAGACAAAGAGAACCCAGTATAACAAATGAGACAAAAATGTATACTTATTTATTGAGAAAAATGACCCAGTGTTACATATCTTTACTTTTGCTTTCAGTATCTGATGTGACCCCCTTTTGCAGCAATAACTGCAGCTAAACATTTCTTGTAACTGCTGATCAGTCCTGCACAATAACTTGTAGGAATTTTAGGCCTCAGTACAAAACCACTTCAACTCTGTGATGTTGGTGGATTTCCTCCTATGAACTTTCCTCTTAGGTCCTTTCACAACATTTCAATTAGATTAAGGTCCGGACATAACCTAACCAGCAAATGCTGTTTTTTTTCAACAGGGAATTCATTGTTCCTTCAATGATGGCAAGCCGTCCTGGCCCAGATGTAGCAAAACAGGCTCAAACCATGATACCACCACCATGTTTCAAAGATGGGATAAGGTTCTTATGCTGGAATGCAGTGTTCTCTTCTCCAAACATAGCACTTACCATTTAAACCAAAAAAAGTTCTATTTTGGTTAAATCTGTCCACAAAACATTTTTCTCAAACATCTTTAAATTCTGTTACATTTAAAATACAAAGTGGAGATTCATAATAATTTTACACCCATCATTTATGACCAATGAGAAACATAATTCAGACAATTAATCTGTTAATATTTCTATCAGGAATCAAGATGGAAAAGGCTCAGTATTAAGTAAACAGATTTAATTTTTATTTATCCTTTATTTTAAGAGGATAGTCCCATTGAGATGCAAAATCTCTTCTTCCAAGGAGTCCTGGCCAAAATGGCAGCACAAAAAATTTCACAATAAAACAAATACAAACACATAAACAAACAACAGATGTTCTCAGTGTCTTGATAAAATTCAAAACCTTCAATCAACAACCACATAAATGTTTTTTCATAGTCTGTCATTTTGTGAATTTACAACGTTTCGACTGAGGCAGAGGCATTTGATGAAAGCTAGTTTTATCCAGTCTGAATAAGTTACAGTATGTTTCCTATGTTTCCTATGTTTCCTATTTTGCATTGACGGCAATGGGCCATTCTACAGAATTAGCTCAAAGTCAGAGTTGGAAACATCTTGGAAAAAAAAGCGTCTTTTCCCACAAATGTTGTATGTATGAAAATTGTATAATATCCAAGGTACACATTTTGTATTTTCAGAAAGTTTTGAAATATTTTTCCTCTCCTCAAATTCTAAAACACAATAATATATACTTTAGTAAGAAGGATATATTAACCTATTAAGATTCATTTATTTTTTTTTAAATCTAATACAGGGTGCATCTCAATAAATTAGAATGTCGTGGAAAAGTTCATTTATTTCAGTAATTCAACTCAAATTGTGAAACTCGTGTATTAAATAAATTCAGTGCACACAGACTGAAGTAGTTTAAGTCTTTGGCTCTTTTAATTGTGATGATTTAGGCTCACATTTA
>JAFVLL020024507.1:0-21584 GCA_021397915.2 Tor tambroides | reverse complement strand
CTTGTCCCCCCCCCCCCCCATTTATCACTGTGAAGCTGCTTTGACACAATCTGTATCGTATAAAGCACTATAGAAATAGGTTAACTTTACTTGACTTGGTATTTCTCATCATGATCTTAATTTATTTCATGAGGGTATGGTATATCAAGATGTCTTGAATAAGATTTGATTTCATTGATGACTGTATATTGTATTGTAAATTGTCATATTGACTTTTGTCCTTTATTGGAGCAGAAATGTTTGGAAATTTTAAAGCAACTCCTTTTGTTTTGCACAGAAGAAGTAAGAGATAAGGTGAATTCATTTCGGGTGGACTATTCCTTAAAATGGCAATCCAGTGAAAGACAAAACACTTGGATAACAGATCATTTGATTCACTCCCACATTTTGGTCTCATGTTTTCATTCATTCAGAAGAGTGGCTGCCATTGGCTGCATCTGAAACAGATCTTCTCAGAGGATACTTATTACTAGTAAATGCCTGTGTGGAAAGTGTGTTACCTGTAGCGCTGTGTGGTTGTTAGCAGCTAGCAACGAGTGGTTGGCTGCTGTGTGACTGCTGTTCAAATGTTGTTTGTGCTCGCAGCGATTGGTTCACAGCTGGTGCGCTCGGTGTGTTAATTCTGTCCCTGCCCCAGCCCACAGAGGGCCAACATTCAGGCGAGCAGTGCTTTCAATAATTGGGCTGGGATCCTTCAGCCCCCACTCTGGGGCACTGAGTTGGTGTTTATGCTAATGAGTTGGGCAATTAACCTCAGGATGCACACTACAGAGGAAACATAAAGGATCTGAAAAAGAAGCAACGGGTGGGATGAATGACGTTTTTCTTTATTAGCAAGCAATTTGTATTTTATATAGGCTAAACAGTAAACACATCAACGGTAAATGATCAAGTGAATGGATCTCGCAAAGCACAGACATCCAGTTAGTTAATACAGATGCTCCAAAATAACAAAGAAAAAGAAATTTGGCACAACCTTACATCAAAAATACATACATTTTAATTTGAACATATTTGCCAAATCAAGCCAAGTGTTCTAAAGGGGAAGAATTAGAATTACAATTTTCCCCCTTTATTTTCTCATGCAGCCCACATATAAACTTTCAAAAGTTTGGGGTCATTGCAGGTTTTTATTTTATTTTATTTTATTTTATTTTATTTTATTGTATTTTATTGTATTTTATTATTTCTATTGTGTATTTATTATTATTATTATTATTATTATTATTTTTTTTTTTATTATTATTTTGAAATTGGTTTAAAAAAATATTTAATATTAAAACACCAAGTCAGCATGTTGTTTATTACTGTAAATAATTTCTGAAGGATTATATGACAGACCAGAGAACCGCTGCTAAAAATTAAACTCTGTCATCAATGAAATAAATTACATTTTTAAATCTAATTTTAAATAATAATAATAATAATAATAATAATAATTATTATTATTATTATTATTATTACTATTACTATTACTTATTCATTCATTAATTCATTCATTTATTATTGGATTAATAAATGCAGCCTTAGTGAGCATAAAAGACTTATTTTGAAAACAAATAATGTAAACAATATTGTAAACAATAATTGTAATAATTTTAAATAATAATAATAATAATAATAATAATGATAATAATAATAGTTTTACTGTCTTATTTACTTATTTATTTATAATTCAGGCATAAAATACTTTTCTCATCTGAAATACATCAACAGATTTTTTTTTTTTAAGATGCTCTGCACAAATATGGCGCTATAAATGTTGCTTTCCAGATGACACACTCTTTCAAACATCGCCAATGCACATGTTCCTGCTGGCCAAGTCTTTGTTTACACTTTGGATATTGTAGTTATACTTATGCAAATTTAAGAAGCACATGATTACCTACAATGACAAGAGTTATTTTTAGGATTAATTGAAAAACTAATTTTGCTTGCTTCACTGGATCAAACTTCGTATGGAACAACATAGATTATGAGTTAATTTGAATTGATGATCAAGCTGTGCTCACAAGGTTTTGAAAGTCAACATGCAATTCAAAACCATGCAATTCAGTTCACAGCAGTGCCAGAATTTTTAAAAAGGGCCAATATTTGCCCCCTGGAATTTAGGGGCATCTTCCACCTTTACCAGGGCATATTTTCTTTCTAACCATATAAAATCACACATTATGCTGCGTATATACCTAATCTGGTTCTTCACACTCCTTCAGAGTAACAAAGGCCTGTATTAGCAATGATCATTTGATATGCTAATAACTACATGTTAGTAATCAGTATAGGAGTACAGATTGGACTCCCAATAGACATTATCAGGCTCATGTAAAGTGTTTTTGTCACTTTATGTGCAATCCTTTTTTGGCATAAAGTGAGCAAAACTTACAGCTGCTTAACTGTCATCCTGTGTCGTATTATTTTCCTCTTGTCTTGAATGACATGTTTAATTCCTGGGATAAAACTAAAAGTATAAAACAAAAAGTAGGCTTATGGGGTCAATAAAACTATAACTATAAAACAAAACTAAAACTATAAAATATGTGTGTGTGTGTGTGTGTGTGTGTGTGTCTCATTCTGTCACTCTCAGATGGGGTGTCTCTAGAGACAGCGGCCTGAGGCTTGCTGGCAGGGGAAGACTATTGACCAGCTGCAATCTGGACAGAAGATGAGTACGGCTTTTGACGATGATAATTGGAAAGTGTTTATGCGCTGTTGACATTTAAATATTTGTGAAGGGCCCAAGTAATCCGCACAAGGCACTCACTCAGAGTCCTGCAATCAGATGTGACATTTATATTTGTTACAGAATAAAATTGCACTTGGAAATACCAGGATTTCCCTACAGCCAGATTTAAATCAGGCTTGCTATTGATAATTTTACATGATTTTCCTAAATGATGCATAATCATCATCATCATCATCATCATCATCATCATCATCATTTGTTGCCAGGGTGCAAGGGAAACATTGCTGGAGTGACTTTTTTCTATTTAGTAGATTCAGATTTATTTATTTATTTATTTATTTATTTATTATTTTTTATTTATTTTTAAATATACTACTACTACTACTACTACTATTACTACTAATAAATTTAAAATGTATTATTTATAATAATAATAATAATAATAATAATGATGATGTCACAGTTCTGTTAGTTTGGACTCTCAGTTTGCTTTCTTTTCCCGTTGTCATGGTTATTGATTTGATTTCGTCATTAGGTTCAGCTGTGTCTTATTAATTATCATTGTTTGGTCTGTGTATTTAAATTGGTGTCTGTGCAGTTTGAGTTTGTTGGGTCTTAAATTAACATTGATGTGTATGATGTGTTATCCAGCCTTCTCATTCTGGATAATCTGTGTGGATTTATTAAAGCCTTCATCTTCGTGTGTGTGTGTGTGTGTGTGTGTGTGTGTGTACTGGTTTTTGTGGTTTACAGGGACAAAATTTGTTTAATGACATGGGTATGACAGAGGTATTACAATTTGAAGGTGGTTTATGAGGACACTGCCTATGTCCCCGTAATTCAGAAGGCTTAAAAAACATACTAAATGGTGTTTTTTTGAAAATCTAAAAATGCGCAAAGTTTCCTGTAAGGGGTAGGTTTAGGTGTAGGGTTGGTGTAGGGCAATAGCCCATACAGTTTGTACGGTATAAAAACCATTACGCCTATGGAGAGTCCCCGTAAACCACAAAACAAACATGAGTGTGAGTGTGTGTGTGTGTGTGTGTGTGTGTGTGTGTGTGTGTGTTCGTCGACACAGACCATTAAAAATAATAATAATATTAAATTAAATCTATTTTAAATACATTCTAATTGTATTAGTAGTTGTGGTAGCAATACATTTAAAATATTTCACTTAAAATATACATTTTTTATTATTATTATTATTATTATTATTATTAAATCTATTTTAAGTAATGCTTTCTAATTTTATTAGTAGTTGTAGCAGTAATACATTTAAAATATTTTATTTAAAATATACATTTATTATTATTATTATTATTATTATTATTATCGTTAAATCTATTTTAAATAATACTTTCTAATTTTATTAGTATTTGTAGAATACATTTAAAATATTTTATTTGAGCTCATTTATATAAATAAAATCTAATAATAATAATAATAATAATAATAATAGATTCAAAATATATTTAAAATTTTAATTATTATTATTATTATTACTATTAAATAAATTGTTATATATGTGTAATATATATTTTATATGTTATATATGTGTAATAAATATGTAATATATATTTAAATTTTATAGTGGTTTACTATACTATTACCTGTTTTGAATGTTTGAATATTAATGAGTTTTGAGTTTAATGGTAGAGATGAAGACTTTGGGGTAATAACAGCTTAAATTTCATTTAGTTCACATAAAACTATTTAGACAACTATAATGCACAAGCAGACTATAATGAACAATTGTCACTTTAAACCTTAAGGTTTATCCTCTAAAACATGCTGAATACACCATCCCAGAGACATTTCCTCGTGAGACTGTGATTTAATGGGCTGAGCTCTTCTCTGATATGTGAAAGCATGTGGATCATGTAGGCGTACAGTAGTTCTGCTCCCTACAAGCATATACACTTCAGTATAAACCCAGTGCACTTTCAGCTGCATGTTAGTGGATGAAGAGGACAACTATGCTTTTCTCAGACACTCGTACAAGTTGCCCAAACATGTTCCTTGTCAATTTTAATGAATTATATTCCCAGCAATTTTGTTAAATGATGCTCTTCTTATCTGGGTCACTGTGTTAACAATACCATATTCCTGAACATACTCATTAACCTTTTTTTCCAAGTGTCTTTGAGAGTTAAATCAGAGCCTGCCGGGAACTGTTTGGGGAAGTTGGAACATGACTGCTGGAGCTTTATGTATCATAAACTTTCAAGTAGAACAGCTCAGAAATAGTACAACGCATATATAGAAGTATAATAATAATACAGTTAACACTTTTACATATAAAAAGGATACCAGACTTTATATATAAACTATTTGAAATTATATATTTTAATTGTATTAGTAATAGTTGTAGTAGTGATACATTTAAAATGTATTATTTAAAATATACATGTATTATTATTATTATTATTATTATTATTATTATTATTATTAAAATATATAATATGCATATAACCCCAACACAAACCACTATACAACAATTTATATAAATAAAATATAATAATAATAATAATAATAATAATATGCATATAACCCCAACACAAACCACTATACAACAATTTATATAAATAAAATATAATAATAATAATAATAATAATAATAATAATTATTATTATTATTATTATTATTATTATACATTTACTGTAAATATACTGTCTGATTATATAGCCATTTTGAGCTCATAACCCCAACACAAGCCACTATACAATAATTTATATAAATAAATGCATCATGGCTGCATCACCACCTCGGGTGTCCATTATTTTCTAATAATTCAATGCCCCGTCGACAATTATTCTTTACTTAATATATATGAGTGGGGGTTTATTATTGTTGTCACTTACATAAAACTTTGGCTGTTTTGATATTTAAAACCTTGAAGATTGTTTAAAAAAATATCAAAGTCTAAGGAAAATCCAGACAGTTTGGGTAGTGCACAAAAAAATTATATAAAAGTAAGCTGACAAATTTAAGTTTAACAATAAAATTATGGTTAAAGATTTAAAGAAAATTAAAGACGTTTGCCTTTCTTTGATATTTTCCCCCTCTCAGTTTAAAATGAACAAAATTATTTATTGCATCAAGAAAATACTGTTTCTTGTGTGATTGTTTATGTGCCATTAAAACTGTGTCATTTCCTGTAGGATTATGTCATTCTGGAACTGCTATTGTGAATTAAAGAGATTTTACCAAAGACTAGCAGGTTGTAAAGTGATATAGAACAATTAATTCTATTTTTAACTTAACATACTTACACACCTCTCTGATGCTGAGATACATTTCCATTCCAGCACTAAAAATGTCCAACTTGGGCCTACAGGGCGAAAAACAAGACTATTTTGTACCAAGCATGTTTTTGTAGGCCAGGATTTACCAGAAACAATGCTTACAAATAATACTTCCCAAACACTGGAATGCATCATCTTGAATAACACAGGGTTTGAGTTTCAGGCACATGCAGTGATGTCTGAAGGGGAATTTAGTTCTCATTCTTTCCCCTGAAACTTAACCGCAACATCTAACACTATGATCAGCATTTACACCTGAGCCTCCCTGCAGATGCTCAGATCAAGCGTCAAAATATTCCTGAGCAGGTGTTTAGTGTATGGTGTGCTAACCAGGAGAGCAGTCAGTAACTGCCTGTTGAAAGTCCATAAAAAAGAGATGAATATTGGTTTTCCGATTCTTAATCTCAATCGGAAATGCACGCATTGACGTCGGTATATATCAGACTACTGTATGTCAATGTATTTCGAAATTTATAACAGCAGTTGCTTGTTATTTTTTAGATTTATGAACAATCTATATTAAATTCATTTATTCAGAACAGTTGTTCTGGTTGACTGATGCGAATGAAATTACAAAAACGAAATGGCTCGTTAATCAATATGGATTTTAGAATATTATAGTTCACTGGAAAAATCATTTGTAAGAGAATCGCTGTAAGGAGAAACATGTTAGCAGCATCTAAACGGGGTTGGATGTTAAAGCTGAGCAGGCTGCCTAATCAAAAATCAGCATTTTTTCTTACTAGATTATTTTATCTTATAAAATTGTCCGGAAAAACAAGAATAAATACATATGTTTACTGTTAATATGTTTACGCCAACCCCTCAGAGGACGCTCAGACAACATACAGAATTAACAAATACCAGAAATACCATAAGTTAAATATATTAAGGTTCTACAATATATAAATATATTGTGGAAACTTAAATTCCTGTAGAGCTGCTTTGCAACGATTTGTATCTTAAAAAGCGCTATACAAATAAACCTGAATTGAATTGAATTGAATTGAATTGAATTACTGTTTCCCATAGTATACACCTCCAACAGATTTCTAGGTTTTTACTTGTCAGGTAGGAAATGTTAAATTATATTTCCATAGCAATTTATTTACATCAACACACATGCCTATAGACTGAACACCTAATACGCATGTGCATGACGTCGCTAGTTTTCACAAATTTGGGTAGTCAATGCAGAAATCCAATGAAGTTTTTCTAAAGGGTTCACAAATTTATTTTTGCTACTGTATTAAAAACAAATGAATAAATAAACTTTATTGCTTTTTTATTTTTGTAGTTTGTTATTTTTGGATTAAATTCTACTTAGTCTACTATTCTGGAACCATCGATTTCAGATATGTCACATAAAAACAAAACAAATTGTGCTTGGTTGTTTTAGATGTTTCTCAGACAGCCCCTTCCAGTGAGCAGTTCTTGGCTAGATTAAGCCATTAAGTGATGGCTCAGTGACAGCATATGTAAGATGGACAGTTTTGACACTGTAAAGTCATATTGTCTTCTCTTTCAGCACAAATCTGAATGGATCTATTTCAATTTCAGTTGTGCCCTATAACTGCATTTTGGTAAGGTGTGAGTGTGAGCTCACGAGGGGGGTCTGAAGCAAACACTGTAGGGGTCAGACAGAGAGGACACTGCCAATCTTCTTCCTGAGAGAGGAAATGCAGAGACATACTGTCAGATAGCGGACATGCAGGACTGACAGCGAGAGACGTGACATCCGGAGGTCAGGACAAGTGTACGCGCCATCCCCACATTCGTGAATATTCCAGAAGGAAGGAGGCTCTGTGGGAATGGCCCATTAGAGAGTGCATGCACCCAGAGGATAATCAGATACAGGCCAAATTACACCCAGCTGGACGCCAATCATGCATTTTCATGGAGGGTGAGAGGAATGGAAAGACCCTTCCTGGCTCGTGGGTGATTGCAATTGCGATTCCATACGGAGCACTGCTTGGGACTTTGACCCTAACCCAGTTGGTAGGTATGATGGTTTATGGGCCATTGGACCGCATTTAATTCTGCACACAACAAAGGCCCATTACAGACATGACTGGTGGGAGATTTCATCCCTTAACCCTCTGACTTTGTTTTTTCAATCTTCACATTTCAGGCTTGAGCATGAAGAAAGGTTACTGACAGCAGTGGAGATTGTTCTTATATATTTAGGTTTTTATTACCTTGGTTTATATTGTATTAACCCAGCAGCTACTGTGACTTACCTCATGGGTTATTTTTATTGGTTTTCAATGGTGGACTCCAAAAATGGCCCTTTTCCACTCATGACGAGAACTATATGGAACCTGCACACATTTTCTGAACTGATTGTGGGGCAAAAGCTCTATAGTTCTGAAGAACGGATTTGAAGTCAAAATGAAATTGCATTCAAACCCATTTGACGCCCTTATGGAGTCGCCCATATGACGCCACTATATTTTTAATGGAAAAAAATGGCTGCGGTCATTTAAATTTAAATGTACAGTAGGGCTTCTTGTCAGCCACTTTCAGAAACAAAAACAGTCTGTTATGTTGTTTGATATTGCAAACTATACACCGTAAAAAAAAAAAAAAAAAAAAGGTGGACGACACGTCTCCACTCCCTTCCAATATAGAAAAGTGAAATCAAAACATCTCAATATAGCCACTGTCATCTTGTGAAAATGACGTCATTTGGAGCCAGAGTCTGTGCAGTAGCAATTCATTTGGAGCCAGAGTCTGCGCAGTGCAATTCATTTGGAGCACGAGTCTGCTCAATAGTCATTCATTTGGAGCGAGAGTCTGCACAGTTGCGATTCATTTGGAGCCAGAGCCTGCGCAGTACCAAAACATTTGGAGCCAGAGTCTGCTCAGTGCAATTCATTTGGAGCCCAAGTCTGCTCAATAGTCATTCATTTGGAGCCCGAGTCTGTGCAGTAGTGATTCATTTGGAATTAGTGTCTGTGCAATAGTCATTCATTTGGAGCCAGAGTCTGTGCAGTAGCAATTCATTTGGAGCCAGAGTCTGCACAGTAGCAAATCATTTGGAATCTGAGTCTGCGCCGTAGTGATTCATTTGGAGCCAGAGTCTGCGCAGTAGCGATTCATTTGAAATCAGAGTCTGAGTAGTAGCGATTCATTTGGAGCCAGAGTCTGCGCCGTAGTGATTCATTTGGAGCCTGAGTCTGCGCAGTAGCGATTCATTTAAAACCAGAGTCTGCACAGTAGCGATTCATTTTGAGCCCGAGTCTGCACAATAGTCATTCATTTGGAGCCAGAGTCTGCGCAGTAGTGATTCATTTGGATCCAGAGTCTGTGCAGTAGCGATTCATTTGGATCCAGAGTCTGCGCAATAGTCATTCATTTGGAGCCAGAGTCTGCGCAGTATCGATTCATTTGGAGCCAGAGTCTGCGCAATAGTCATTCATTTGGAGCCAGAGTCTGCACAGTAGCGATTCATTTGAAGCCAGAGTCTGTGCAGTAGCGATTCATTTGGAGCCAGAGTCTGCGTATCATAGAAAATGACCAAAACAATCCAAGGTTTCTATTTAGCACAGTGGCTAGATTAACAAATAACCAGATGCCACCCGATCTAAATATTCCTTCACAGATTAATAGTAATGACTTTATGAATTTCTTCACTGATAAAATAGATAACATCAGAAATACAATAACAAATGTAGATTCTACAGCGTCTAGTGCTTCAGCTTCATTCATCGCACCCAAAGAAAAACTTCAGTGCTTTACAACAATAGGACAGAAAGAGCTAAATACACTTATCACTGCATCTAAACCAACAACATGCCTATTCGATCCTGTACCACTAAATTACTGAAAGAGTTGTTACTTGTAGCAGAAGAACCGCTTCTCAATATTATTAACTCATCGTTATCTTTAGGTCACGTCCCAAAACCATTCAAACTGGCAGTTATTAAGCCTCTTAAGAAACCACAACTAGATCCTTGTGAACTGGCAAATTACAGACCCATTTCAAATCTTCCGTTTATGTCTAAAATTTTAGAAAAAGTTGTGTCTGCTCAATTGTGCTGCTCCTTGCAAAAAAATTATCTCTACGAAGAATTTCAGTCAGGTTTCAGACCCCACCATAGCACAGAAACTGCACTTGTTAAAATTACAAATGACTTGCTTCTTGCGTCAGACCAAGGCTGCATCTCATTGCTAGTTTTACTTGATCTTAGTGCTGCGTTCAACACTATAGACCATGACATACTCATAGATCGATTACAAAACTATACGGGTATTCAAGGGCAGGCTTTAAGATGGTTTAAATCCTACCTGTCCGATCGCTACCACTTTGTTTATTTAAATGGGGAGTCATCTCAATTATCACCAGTAAAGTATGGAGTACCACAAGGATCTGTCCTAGGTCCTCTGCTATTTTCAGTATACATGTTGCCCCTTGGTAATATTATTAGAAAATACGGGATTAGTTTCCATTGTTATGCTGATGATACTCAACTATATATCTCAACAAGACCAGATGAAACTTCTAAATTATCTAAGCTAACAGAGTGTGTTAAAAATGTAAAAGATTGGATGACCAATAATTTTCTCCTATTAAATTCAGATAAGAATATTACTTATTAAAGATATTACTTATTGGACCAAAAAACAGTACACAGAATCTCTTGGATTACAATGTGCAACTAGATGGATGTACTGTTTATTCCTCTGCAGTCAAAAATCTGGGTGTATATTAGACAGCAACTTGTCTTTTGAAAATCATATTTCCCATGTTACAAAACCAGCATTCTTCCATCTTAGAAACATTGCCAAGCTACGAAACACGTTACCTGTTTCTGATGCAGAAAAGTTAATTCATGCATCCATGACCTCTAGATTGGACTATTGTAATGCATTGCTAGCTGGTTGTCCTGCCTCTTCAATAAACAAGCTACAGGTAGTCCAAAATGCAGCGGCTAGAGTCCTTACCAGGTCAAGAAAATATGATCATATTACCCCAATTTTACAGTCTCTGCACTGGCTACCTATCAAGTTCCGTATCAGTTACAAAATATTATTACTTACCTATAAGGCCCTTAATGGTTTAGCTCCTGCGTACCTAACTAGTCTTCTACCACGCTACAATCCATCCCGCTCCCTAAGGTCGCAAAACTCTGGACTTTTGGTAGTACCTAGGATAGCAAAGTCCACTAAAGGAGGTAGAGCTTTTTCACATTTGGCTCCCAAACTCTGGAATAGCCTTCCTGATAACGTTCAGGGTTCAGACACACTCTCTCTGATTAAATCTCTTAAAGACACATCTCTTTAGCCAAGCATTTTTCTAATGCATCTCATAATCTTGTACTACAGTTATATCTGATCAAATGTACATTATTATTCTTTAGCTTAGGTTGAACAAATCATTTTTGCTTGGATGGAACAGCAGCTATGCTAATAATGTCTCTATTTGTTTCTCTGTTTTTGCCACGGAATTAACATCCCATGGTAACTAGGAATTGCACAAGCTTCAGTTTGGATCCAACCCTTAAATGATCTGAGATGACCAAACACCTGAGAAGAGATGATGTCAACCCCTCAGAGGACCTCAGATAATGCCAACCCTCAGACAACATACCGAATTACCAAATTTTGCCATATGTTAAATATATTAAGTTTCTACATTATATAAATATTGTAGAAACTTAATTTCCTGTAAAGCTGCTTTGCAATGATTTGTATCATCAAAAGCGCTATACAAATAAACTTGAATTGAATTGAATTGAAGTGTAATTTGATTATTTCATTTTAGCTTTGGTTTCACTTTTCAGGACGTGTGCGGCACACTTGTTGCAAACTGGTATTTGTTATGTTATTTGAATTTATTATTGTAATCATAAACATATTGGTTTGTAGCACAAATAGTTTTACAGTTTTACTGCATTTTGTTATTTTTCAATGTATTTAAGTACAGCAGCTAATGAATCTGAAGCCTTGTGCATTCATAGAAAATTTATAATTTTATATTAAAAAAAAGTAAAATGTAAAACAGAAAAAGGGGAAAAGGTAAACATAAAAGTAAAACATACAAAGTTAACATAGCTTTTTAAATGTTTTAAATGTATTTACAGAGTATTGCACATTCTTTTTGTTCTATACTGTATATGATTCATCAGTGTATTCATTTTTAAAAATATAAAAAGAAGGTCATTCTTGTAATCTTGTAAGTCTTGCCTTTTTTCTTGTTGAATCCCCCTTTTTATATATTTTTACAGGTTGTTGTACATTTACATTTTTTATTGTATTTTTGTCACAATGTTATCCTGACAGCATAGTCAATACTAACTGCAACAGCTTTAAACTGTAAACTTTACAACCAGTAAATATAATAGCTAAAAACACTCATTTCTGTAGCTTTCGAAGCAATCTGCAGAATTCTGTGGCCAAAGATACTGTGCAGAACCACTCATGACTACTAACTGACTGCAGTTTAAATTTACAGTTTATTTACAATTCTTCATTCTTCATAAATGGAAACACTTGTAATGCAAAGTTGGCAACTTTACTTTGAATCCCCACATGATTTTGTCCCTGCTGCTGGGTGGAGTTATTGTTCAGGGAGAAAGAGTAAATCTGTCCATTGGCTTTGATTCATGGGGGCCCGTAAACATTGTGCTAGATGTATGATTATAGGAGCAAGGTGTTGAGCACACAGTTATTCACCCTGAAACCCCACCCGGCCCAACCTTCCTTATTATTGCCTAGCTGTCCGTACTTGTCCCTTACAGTAACAACATGTATGTCCTTCCATCTTGCAGGACATCTATGTTCTTTCTGTTTCCATTCTCATTACACTATCCAGTAAAGAGAGCATGAGCGCATACCTGTGCCGTAAGGTAATGGATTGGATGGGGATAAGGGATGCTTTGACACATTTACACATTTAGCAGCTCTGTAATTATCATTGTGAATTGTTATTTACACCATCAGCTGACTGCATTTTACTCGCGAGCCTATCCTACAATCTGACAGGAATTTACAAGGTGGAGTTACAAGAAGAAAACGTACCCTAGAGTGCATGTGTGCATTGGTCTGAATGAATGGAAAGGTGTGCCAACAGATGCAGAACTGAAGAGCTAATTGCACGAATAGAAAGAAAACTTCATTGTCTATGATGACACATCAACCCTTCTGGAAAAAAGTGCTTAATTGTATTGAATGTGCACTTGTAGTGTACTTCTAATCTTTAAAAGTATATTTAAGGAAACTGCACTTGCAAATAATTTAATATTTGTGAAATAAAAGGTCACTTAAGTGTATATAGAGAGAGTACACTTTCATGAATGAAAAGTTCACCCAAAAATGAAATTGATTTTTTATAATTTACTCACTTTCTTGTTGTTCCAAAGCTGTATGAGTTTCTTTCTTCTATTGAACACACTTTAAATGTTTTTATTTTGTCAAATTAAACATTTCACTTTAAAATACATTTTAAAATATTATTTTATACATCAACTTATTTTAATGTGTTGATTAACATATCATGTAGAGTACTTGATTATAATGTGTTCTAAGAGTGTTATTTGATATTACTTACAGTACAAATATTTTAAATGTATTAAATTGCAACTTTATCATTATAAATGTGTAACTACAAATGTATTTATATACATGACATGCAAGTTTTAATAGAAATGACATCAAAGAATATTTTACTTTACCATAAATGATTGTCAGTAGATTCAGCAGTACACTATAACCATATTTCAAAGATAATAGAATTATGAGATGTTCAGTTACATTTTACTTGGTAACACCTTATTTTCCAGTGTCCTTGTTACACGTTATATGCACTTACAGTAGTAATAACAATAAATGATGCGCAATCACATACAACTAATCCTAAACCTTAACCCTAATCCTATAGTAAGTACAGTTTGTTAATTAATATTATTCAGTACTTATAAATATATAACTATACTGTAACAAGGGCACCCTAAAATAAAGTGTAACCTTAAAGTATAATCAAGGCATCTTTGTTACAGTGTAATTGTACAATTAAGTACTTACTATAAGGTTAGAATTAGGATTAGGGTTTGTTTTAGGGTTAGTTGCTTAATATACTATTATTACTATGTTATTACTATGTTAGTACTATGTAAATACTATGTAACATGTGTAACAAGGACATTGTAAAATAAAGTGTTACCAAATGTCCTTAAGTGGGTCAAAATCACACTAAATCACACTAAAGTTACGTTAATTGCATTTTATATACATTTAAACTATAATTTCATTTAATTTTAATAAACAACCAAATAAATGTCCAAAAACATTGCATTTAGTTTACATTATTATTTAGTTTTTTTTTTTTTTTTTTTTTAAGTGTAATATTTTTATAACAAGGACTCTTTTTTAGTATACCAAAGTGTCCTTCTTTTCTGTAAGAGTATTGCATACAGCAAAATGCAAACTTTTCTAAAAATCTCTCATTATATACAGTATGGCTGTTTGTACCTTAATAGCTTGGCGTGGTTACTGTAGCATATACTGTGTCTTTGCTCTACTTTTGAAAATATGGCCTACATGAACAAAGGTGCCAGCTGCTAACCACATCATATGTTGGAAAAGGACCAGGAAAAGAAGCCTGAAATTGAAAATCAGTGTAAAATTTATTGGCTGTTTCTGAGGAGGAGCAGTAGGAGCATTTAGCCCTGCTGCTACAGTTAGCTTGAGCACATATTAAACATATGCATTTGTTTAGCTAAGAGGTTACAATGAAAACCAGCTAATTGATGATGAATATTCAGAGGGTGTTGTTTATGGCTGAATGTTTCACTGAGGTAGGCAGTATTGTTGGAAATTGAGAGTTTATGGACTGCCTCATAATGTGGGAAAGGATAGATAATAATGGAAATAAGGCCATTTGTATGATCACAGACTCATATAAACACATTGGTACGCTCACCAGAGTTGGACAAAATGTAGAATTTATGAATTACCTGCTTTTTAATTAGGGATAGATTTTTATTTGTCCACAATGAATACAGACACAAATCGGAATGACAGGAAAACGAGTTCATTTGCCTAATTATGCCAATTTATCTCTGATACAGTACATAGAATACATTTTTCTCATCTGAATAGACATATTTCATAGTTTGATACTGTCTAAATTATTAGCTCAGCAGATCAAACCAGATTTTACTTTTGCTTTCACCAGAAAATAACCACCAGAAAAAAAATAAATAAATTTGTGTATGATAACATACATATTAGTGATTTGCATAGACAAATGAAATATAGTAATAAAAATGATATACTTTGAATTCAATTTCAGGACATGACTCTTCACTAACCCTTGTTTTAAAAACATCATACCTTAGCAACTGTTGCTATGTGGCATTTTCTCAGACAATGCAAGATTTCCATACAAAACAAGGGATGGATAGCAGGCACAACAATGGCAGTACAACATCACCACCATCTTGATTGTTTTAAGATGAATTAATCACATGACCATGTCACGTGACTAAACATGCATCATTTTCAAATAACACAGATAACATTTTCACAGTCAATGCTACAATGTGAAATTGAGAGCATTTTCAAAAAGCTTAATTTACATTGGACAAAAAATGCAGTCCCAGCGCGGACGGAAAGCCAAAACACTGAGAAAAAGAAATTTACTCCAATTAATGTAGCCATAGAGTGTGTGTCAGAAATGTTAGTTTTCATTATCAAATGTGGCTTTTATTATTTCAGGTGATTAAGAAAACATTATGATTTAAAAATCACGCTGTTCACAGAAATCTCCAGTTCATTTCTTTGAGATCTTATGTAAAGCTTGTCTGAGTAATTAACAGTAACTAATGGGGGCGGAGCTTAAGCAAAGGGTCAATTGAGCTGCAGTTTAAAAGACATTCTCAATGCAATTCTGAATGCACAGTCCTAGTAACTCACACACACATGTAAATGCATAAACAAAGAGATATGGATATTGTTAAACATTCACACAAAGTGTTTTTCTCTCCCTGAAATGTGTCTTGAGTAAATATGTTATCAGTGATTTGTGAGAGCAGTGGAAACAGTACACTCCTCATTTTAATCTCAAAAGCCCATAAACACCATCTCTCGTTTCTCCGAGACACAGTGAATTGCTGTTTTCTTACGATTCATTTCATGCTCTATCTAGCAAAAACATGCAGCACTTCTGTTCAACACTTACCCTTGGAAAATATTAATGGAAAGAGCTGCATTAAGAAAATCCTCAGTCTCTCTCCCTTTCTTCTGTCAGGTTTCTCTCACTGAGGGACAGATGTTGCTGCATGTAGCATCACATGCCTGTACATTACGAAACAAAATGAAAAGAAAAGGATGCTGTAGTTTGAAGATCCTTAGCAATGTTTATTCTCAGGTTTCATCTATAACATGACAAAAAAAGTTAATGATTCGTAGTTAATGATTTGTAATTAATGAGAAACAATGAATTTGTATTATTATTTATAGTTTTTACGCTTTATACATGTACTTTATCACAATGAATATGTGTGCTTGTGTTACCCCACTCTATAGAGGACATAAAAAAGAGAGAGCAATTTTGTGTTCAGGTCGAATTCGGTCAAAAAGTCTGCTTTATAGCGCAGACCCCCACTGTGAGAAGCAAAGCAAATGTTCAAGCACACATCTCATTGTACCCTGAGTGAAATACTCAAATAGCGCCCTGCCCCGAAGGATAAAACACGACACTCACAGAAGCGTGCAAATACCCAAAAATTCATACATCATTTCTACTGGGATCACTGGGGTGTGAGAACACTTAATTATTGCAAATAGGAAGGCTAAAATAACAGAATTAAATGTGTGTGTCAGGGCAAGGCCATTGCACACAGCAAACACAAACACACCTGCCACTCAGAATGAGTGATTATCTCTCTCCACGTGGAAGAAAAAGTCAATTCCACACTTTCGCCGCTCCTCCAGGCGCAGACACGCACTTAAAATGTCTCGCACACATATACACTCAAACACATTCGCGTTTATTTATGAAGGCCTGCAAAGTTCATGATTCTGCTGGGTGTTCCAAATCTGTAATCATTACAACAACACCAGTCGATCATTTTTATATTTGTTTGTTCTTCTTGCAGTACCTCTCAGTAGCCTTCATAGTAAAACACAGAGATCAAAGTTTCTTGGAGGCCTTCTTGTGACACAGGTTGTTTCAATGAATGATGAATATGGGCCACTTTAGCCGTACGGGGGCTGCCTGTATTTATAATACTGTGTCTTTTTGACAATTAATTCAGCAGTCAGCTACAAACACTCAAGCCTTTTAAGAAACGTCCGTGTAGACTTATAAAGGTATGTGATGTTTACTGGAAGTTTTATGTAGGCTTGGTTTTAGGCTTTGGTTCTGTGTAAATCAAATGTCATGTTGTCAGTCATTCTCCAACCTGATGCATTTTAAATAAAACCTGCCATGATTGAGAGACCCAAAAGCCTGCTGTTTCTGGAGGAAGTCAAGATTGTGTTGACCGAGGAAACCCATCGATTGTACGGACAGCCGGTAAGTTGAGTTTTCTCCCTTTGCGGTATCTAATAGTTACATCCATCACCTTGCAGACACATTGATATAGACCCACATTCATCGCTCACACCTCAGGGACAGTTACAAGTGGATCCTAGATAGGTAGCAACTTATGAAGATGTGCTCTAGAGCAGGGGTTTCCAAACCTGTTCCTGAAGGGCCACGGTCTTGCAGAGTTTAGCTCCAACCTTAATTAAACACACCTGAACCAGCTAATCAAGATCTTTAGACTCTAAAAGTGTCTAAAAGTGTTTTGGAGCTGGTTGGAGCTAAACTCTGCAGGACGGTGGCACTCCAGGAGCAGGGCTGCTGACTGTTTCTAATATAGCGGCTGTGGGAGTGATGATAAATTTGATATTGTTCTCTCTGACTGCTGTTACCGATCTCTCTCTATTTTTTCCTCTTTTTGTAAGGCATGAAAACACTATCATGGAGTTTTTCCTTTCTATCTGAGCAAACGGGAATGCAAACACTTTATCTGATGTACTCTCCTATTCACTGCTATTGAGGTTTACCCAACTATGACGACTTCCACTTCCGAGAAACCTGGAAATGTGGAAGGTGTCCATTAAGAAAGCTTGCTTTGTAAAACAAGAAAGTAAAGGCCAATCAAAATACAATATGCAAATTAATGCAGGAAAAAAAGAATTGAAATGCAGCATGCCAATAAAAACAGTGGTTTCTCTTGGTTAGATTCTGAATGGTGGGTTAATGGGAGATTTTTTTTTAAACCCTAAAACATTTCTCTTGTAACTGATTTTTTTTTTTTTTTTTAGTTATGGAGTTCAAATTAGTTAATCCTCTTGTGTTTTTCAGTCATTTTGACTGCAAAATTGTATGTTTTGTAATTATTTATTTATTTATTTATTTTAACTTAATCAGAATAGTACAAAAGTTTTGTATGAAAAGGTTTTAGCACTTCCTATGTGAACACTAAAAAAAAATAATAATCACGGACATGACTCGAAAAGGTTAAATGGTGTGGAAAAAATAGTCACACTTGCATTGTTTGTGGTCCATACAGGAAATGAATGCACCCAAAGAATATCTCACTGAAAGCTCATTTTTTGAGATATCAGCCTCAAATTTGGAGCACAACTTTATATTTATATTTATGACTTTGATTTCCTTGTTTTCTTAGATTTTAGAGTAAAACATGTTTTGTAAAAAAAACATATATTTCACATAAAATTTTAAAATAGTATTGTTCTGCCTAAAAATGAACCATTCTTAACTGTGATCATAATAATAAATGTTTCTTGAGCACCAAATCAGCATATTAGACTGATTTCTGAAGAATCATGTGAGCCTGAAAACTGGAGAAATGAGGCTGAAAATTCAGCTTTTCCATCACAGAAATAAATTAGAAATATATTAAATTATATTTTAAAATAGAAAAGTTATTTCAAATTGTAGTAATACTTCACAACATTACCGCTTCATTGTTTTTTGATTAAATAAATGGAAAAGACACTTCTTTGAAAATCATTAAAAAAGATTACCAACTCCAAACTTTTGAATGATAGTGTGTATTTGAAGAAAATTTCAGCTTTCTAATGCAATGTATTTGTGGTTCCTAAGTTGTTCTGAGTAAATTTTGTGAATTGTTACATGCATTCCAAGGTATTCTAAATGGTTGCTGTAGCAGTGGTTCTCTAAATTATAATATTTAGCAACAGGGTTTTGTTCAAATCCATAACCCTAAGTATGAGCAATAACAGTAGTGATGTTTCTCTGCTTTCCTGCATGCACCAATAATACAATTAAGTAAAAGCCAGTTCAATACAGTACATGCACCGTAATGATCAAGCCATAAGAATGATTCAATATTATTAACAATGCATGCCAAATCATATTGCTGTACACTTTAACAATCTAAAAGATTACTAGCAAGGCTCTCTCGGGCATTCAGTGTTGATAGTAAAAGATCATTGATAAATTACATGTAGAAATGTAGGTTGAGGCTTTTTTCAACAAAGTTAGATTTTCTTGTTGTGTGAATTGGCAAGCAATCTGACCTCATGAATATTTTAAAATGAAGAGTTATTGATAATTCAGAGAAGAGGTTAAATTCACTTGCTTGGGTGTATTGTGCCATTATTAGTTTTTCTCAGTGTGTTGCCTTTCTCTGAGATGTCAATGCAATCAAAGTGCTGTTTGTTTTCTCTGGTGGTGATCTGGCAAAGGGTCTTTCTTCACCGAGGAGAGTCTCTCTCTGGGATGGAAAATCTGGCCCTGGGCGTGATTCCAAGGGAACACCATAATGACTGCTGTGACTCTCTGACCCTTTATGATTTATGCAGCACTCCACAGATAACAGGCACCATCTACCCACTGACACATACGCACACATTTCCATCCACTTCAAACCTCAACCCCCCACACTCCCTAAAGATCCCAAAGCCCCAGTGAGATTCCTGTCTCAGGGATCAGCCCTACATATCCAAAAAATCTCCCCCAACACATGGCCATTTAGGCCCCAGAGTGCTGTGGGGTCAGAGGTCGTGTTGAAGCTGTCAGTGAGCCGCGTGTGTCAGGTGTAACAGTGCTCCTTAGGGACTGCTGTTCTCTCAACCTCTTCTGGGTTTGAGGTATGAGTAGGAAAGGTGAGGAGCCAGGTGATAATGCATCATGCTGGACACTGTGAAAAGGCCAGACCTTATGGATTTGTGTGCTTGTGTGTGTGTGTTTTAGAAGTAGTCCTATTAAATTCAGATTGTCTAACAGACCTTACTGCTGTCTACATAGGTGGCTACCTTCCAAGGCAGCATCCTAACTGGAATGGAAGCTTGAAAATAGTCTTTATGGGCAACAACTCAATAACGGTCACACTATACTTCTCACAGGAAATTCACAAGAGACTCGAAAGAAAAATTCAATCACAATTGATTCCAATGCCGGTTGATGAATGATGATAGCATGTTCCAAAGCTAAATGGATTTAAAAGAAAAGAAAAACAAGGAATGAAAAGAAAAAACACAAATACTGGGTGAAATATGTGTTTTTTAATTAGATAAAAAAGATTATTTTCTATAGATTTTTTTTACATGATATACAAAGCAAATTACCATTCATTTCGGTTTGTGCATGTGTGGAAATTCACTCACAGTTTATTCCAATAGAGACTGATGTTAGCATCTTGCAAAGCTAATGATTTAATGCTCTAATAAAAATAAAAATATTGGGTGAAACTGTGTGTGGGTTTTTTTTTTTTTTTTTTAATTAGGTGGAATTCTTTCACTACTCTTTGACTTGTAACCCAAAGGTCGCGGGTTCGAGTCTCAGGTCCGGCAGGGATTGTGGGTGGGGGGAGTGAATGTCCAGCGCTCTCTCCACCCTCAATACCATGACTGAGGTGAGACCCTTGAGCAAGGCACCGAACCCCCAACTGCTCCCCGGGCGCCACAGCATTGGCTGCCCACTGCTCTGGGCGTGTGTTCACAGTGTGTTTGTGTGTGTGCTCACTTCTCACTGCTGTGTGTGTGCACTTGAATGGATTAAATGCAGAGCACAAATTCTGAGTATGGGTCACCATACTTGGCCACAAGTCACGTCCTTTCCTTTCCTTTCCTTTCCTTATGTGTTTCCCAGTAATCTAGCCTATGACTAAAATCACATGCTGCATGTTGGAAATCACAGTTTATTCTAGTATAAATTGATGTTACCATGTTGCTAAGCTATTGGTTTAATGCTCTAACAACCCTTTTGAAAATTAACCATGGTTTTACTATAGGAAAAGTGTAATAACTGTGTTTTTTGGCATATTGATTACTATTTGTATAACCACAGTTTTACTACAAATACCATGGTTAAACTATGGTTAGTGTAGCAAAACCATGACTAATTTACTGTTACCATGGTTTAACTATAGTAACCATGGATTTTTTGGTTTTATTTGTTGTAAAACCATGGCTAATTTTTGTAACAGAAGCACAAAAAAACAAAGCATGCACAGATATTGAAATCATTTTCTATGTATGTATGTATGTATGTATTTATTATTATTTTATTTTTATTTTTTTTTTGTTGTTGTTGTTTTTTTTTTTTTTTTGAA
>JAFVLL020024504.1:0-11617 GCA_021397915.2 Tor tambroides | reverse complement strand
ATATGCGATACCATATGTAATATCTCTGCTCTGTCTGTTCACTGATCCAATAAAAATCTGAATTAGGAGGTTTTTGTTTCTTTTGTCAGACGGATTTGCACTGGAATTCAAAAAAGAATTGAGTAGATATTCAACATTTGTACGTGATTTAACATTACTGTGATAAAACATTGATGCTGGCACTTCAAATAAAAGTGCTCAGTTACCAAACACATTCAAAGACCCTGTGAATGAACAGCAAGCACAGCTATATAGTGAAGTATTTCCTGTCGAAACAGGCTTGTACAGTTTCTTCTTTAATAGATAATATGATTTATATAAGCCACAGCTGTAAACCATGACTTGCTACTTACTGATTGGTCATCACTGAGCATCTGATGTAACAAAAACCTGTGTAGCACAGAGTGAGTCTTTAAAATTTTTGACCCATTTTCCTAGAAGAAGAAAAAAAAAAATGCAAAAAGGTGTATTTCTGCCAAAAGTAAACATTTAGGAATACAGCATATACAGATGACTTCAAATTTAACACACATGCGCTCAAATCTACAAAACTTTTGTGTTGATATCACTGTGTCTTTAAACCTCAGAATAGGATAAGAAATGGCTTGAACTTTGAAAGATCCCAACCAATATGGGGCAGCACACACCAATAAATCTTGTGACCTTTTTATGAGGGAGGAAGTGTGAGTGACAATAAGGATGTTGATGTTCTGCATTCAGATGTAGTTCTGCATCTCTATCAGTAATAGTACTGCACCTGTTTTATCACTGCAATAACAGAGCCACAGTAGTCTGCTGTCCAGCTTAATGTGTTGGCAATGAGGCTCAGAAAACCCCCAGCCACGACAATATAGAGAGTTTGCTTGTAAATCAGAGAATGTCCCTCGGGAAAAAGCCTTTGATTTGTGTGCGAGCAGAGGAAAGAAAGTGAGAGAGGTAGACAGAGAGGGAGAGGACAAAAGATAAATTATTTAGAGGACATTAACATGAAAGGGCTGGGGACAGGGTGAAGCCGAACGCTCTCTGATAAAGTACCGGTGTGGATCACACAAGAAGAGGGTCACTGTGGGCCCTAGAATACAAAGACTTCTAGAGGTCCTGGGAGATTCATCTTTAGTCAAGGTGAAATAAATACTGCTCCACCTGTGGACTGAATTATTTGATACTTAAAGGGATCATTTAACCAAAATTGACAATTCTGTCATCATATACTCACCCACAAATTGTTCCAAACCTGTTTGATTTTCTTATATATATATATATAAACTTAAGTGCATTTTGCTTCTGCCAGTGGGGTAAGTAAAATATTCTTAAAACAAGAGTATTTTACTTACCCCACTGGCAGATAATTTTACTTATTTTGAGCAAAAAAAAAAACAAACAAACAAAAAAAAAAACTTGATTTATTTTTTTACCCCTGGAAACAAGACTAAATATGTTATGTCATTTTGCTTATCTAGTAAATGCATCTTAATTTAAGAATTATTAGATATTTTGACTAGAAAAAAGACAAAAATACTAAGATAAGCCTTTTTTTGCAGTGTGCATATATTTATAAAATGAACAATTTACAAATACATTTAATTTTTTTATAATCTTAACCTTTGTTTCCTGCAGCTGTATGTTACTAGCCAACAGTACTAAATAAACAAAGTTTATTACTGTATTTTCTTTCAACAAAGGCAAGGTTATAATGTTGGTACCAATAATGGTTGGTTGTTGGCTTTTACAATAACCACAGACTGCTTTGCAATTTGCCTTGCACTGACCAGTTAATTTTTACGGTCCTTTCTTTCTTTTAATTTGGAAAGAAATGTGCCTTGGATATTTTTTCACCTTTGCACTGCTGCATTCTGATGCGCTTAAAATCGCACACATTTTACAATAAGACAAACTCTGCACAACATATCTATTTCTCAAAAATCGTTGAGTTCTGTTTGCAATAAACCACTCAAACAGATCGCTCGGGGACTTTCAGAGCTGCTAGCCCCAACATCTCGTTTTAGCACAAGCTGATGAGGATGTGATCAGATGTGATCGCCAGGGACCAATTATGTATATTGTTTCATCTTTAATGCTCTTATATTTGCGCTCTGCAGGCATATTCGTGTAAAATCCATCAATATCATTTGACATAATATGACCTACAAGCTTGTTTGTGTATCATTAGCAGTGCTTTTCTCCTCTAAAGGCCACATTAACTGAACGGCCCGTGTGCAATGCAAGCCAAGAAGGAAATCAATAATGAGGCACCACTTGAATATCAAAATATCCTCCACCGCAGACACCATATAAGGGTCCCAGTAATGAATTCATGCGCATATTACACAACAATACACTTTAAAAGCGGTAAAACTACAAAGAACTCTGGATCAAAGACAACCCTAATGAGTGCGGAGCTTACCGAAAAGTGGAACCGTTTATTTAGATGCTTGTAAGGGAATAGAGCCATAGCAATATGCATTAGGCCTGAATTTTACTGACAAACTGAATTTATTCTGTAAAAACATTCAGGCTTGTTCATTTGTTTTAGAATGTTTTAGCTCCAGTTCCATTCGAAAACACATCGGCAGGAGTTCATTTCCATAAAACAATTCACTCAAGCCGGATCGCAAGACTTAGACTTGAACGCTTGGCCTAAATATAATCTAATCTGTGATAAAACATGCTTGTTGCCGCTAGACGTGAAGTACTTCCCTCAGTAGTGAACATTAGTGTAGCGTTCTATGTTACTTACCCATGATTGAGTTGTAGAACCCACTGGGATCCAACCACAAGGCATTCCATTCCATTACTGGAATGGTTGTACTGGAATTAAACCAACCGTAATACCAAATAAGCAATCATGTATAGTCTTTACAGATATTAAAAGCTCAGCAAATAAAACAATTTGTGTGGTAATCCACTCCGAATCTTGTGTCAAGCCACAATAATGTTCAAGAAAAGATGATATCCAAGAAAGAGAGAAATAAAAACATTTAGGGTGATTACCCATGTAATAAATGATGTTTTGGCTTTGTACACAACCTATTGTTTCATCCCACCCTCTTTCAAGAAATGGAGCATAAGAAAGCTCCAAGAAAGTGGAAATGACTTTTTTACCTCGTATGCCCTGGTAATGAAAAGAAAATGAGAATTCATGCTACCTTCATCAACCTGTCCGTATCCGTCACCATCTGCGTTCATACATCTCAAAACATCACCGTTCCACGTTGAGCCGGGAGGGAATGGTTTGCTTGCCAGAGAATGCTCCCTAAAAACCCACTCATCCCGTCGCCATGACAATGACAAAAAACAAAAAAGTCTCTAATGGCAAGCAGACCGTATCTCCTCTCTTAGCTGGAGAATCAGAGAGAGCTGACAGGAATTTGGACAATAAATGCTGTTTTCATTTCCTATAAGGCCAGAGGGGAACACGTCTGAGCCACTGAACTTCAGCCGAAGAGAATTTATACAGTCTAACCTTGCTCACCTTACATTCTCTGGCAAAGACTCACTACTATTGCAGATCTTTCATGCTTAGATGCTTTTTAAAAGGTTTAGATGGGCAGAAAACCTTTATTTGAGAGCATTCTCACCAACTGAACATCGCTGAATGCCCATAACTGTTGGTATAGGGTCAAAGAACATTTGCCCTTCATCTTTGACCTCCACTATCCATGAGCAAAAGTCCTATTACAAGTGATGTGAATGATTGTTTTTCTGTGCTCTGATACTTTAACCAGAACACGAGTTCACCTTTAGTCCAGGTCCTCGCCGGTCTTACCGCAACCGAGCGAATGCGTGACAGTAAATCAATACTAATCAATTCCTCAGTCTGTTAGGTAATAACAAGCTAAGGAGCCATTCTGAGAAATATGGCTTTCAGACCTCTTTAATTTGTCATAATACAAGAGAGGAAAAAAGCCAACAAGATTATCCATTCCCGAGTCCCTAATTCTGGTCTTCTAGCCGACACCAGAGACAGGATGGCTGGGTAATTTGAAGGGGCAGCAGTCCTATATATGGAGTCTCCAGTCAGGTGAATCCAATTTGGAAATTGCACTGCAGGTAATTGGATTCCCAACTTGTCCAGCTCAGGTGTATTTGTGCATTTAATCTAACATGAGTGATCTTATCTGATGTCCAGAGCGGAAAGTCTTGAACTTCACTCTGGTTTGAGATACTCGGTGGAAAAAATGGACTGGATTCTAATATCAACTAGATGTCTATTTCTCAGTGCTTGCAAAAGAATAGTGGTTAAACTAGTGGTTACTCACCTTCATGTCATTACAACCACACAATTTTGATTCTTCTGAAGTGTCTTAGACTTAGATGAATGTCCCACCTACAGAACACACCTCATCAACAGTTAAGAAGTAATGTCTTTACAGATATGCAGATGTAATAGATTAAAATATATATTTAAAAGAATATGTTCAAGAAGACAGCAACAGTTATAAATCAGTTTGCAAATAGAAGGAAAAAAAAACATTGTGCAAATATCTTGATTATTTCATCACTGTAAGTTAACATTTACAATGCTTAAATTGGAGATTTCTAAAGTATGTAGCTTATCTGGTGTGCTGTAACGACCTTGAATCTTGAGTTTGTACGTTAAGCAGTTTTGGGCTGAATTAGTTAATGCTAGACACCTTAAAGATAACATGAACCAATCTTTGTCATATCTTTATGTTAAAATACTTTACTAGCCTTTTGTTTTGGAGCTTTTACGCAGCCATCATCTTCTCATTGTGCAAACAGGAAGTAAAATGCTCTGGTCATGTGATAATTTGCATTATCCATGTGACACTGCACATATTTAACTGACACCCTTTATTTTTTCAGGATTTTGCAGGAAATGCACTAAAACACAGTCACCAGAGCTTTATAAATGAAAACCTTCTTTACGGTGACTATTGTGACCGGTGGGATTAAATGGGTTAAAGTTTTATATTTACAATTAGGTTAGTGATTCCCAACTAAGAGAATCGATACTCAAAGGGATAGTTCACTGAAAAATAGTTATTGACTTCCATAGTATAATATATGTCAATGGCAACTGCTAATCGTTTGGTTAGCAACATTCTTTAAAATATCTTCTTTTGTGTTCAGCAGAAGAAAGAAATTCACACAGGTTTGGAACAACTTGAGGGTGAGTAAATGATGACAGAATGTTCATTTTTCTGTGATTTATCCTCTTAAGAAGTTTTAAGGGGGTCCTTCAAAAGATTTGCCTTTTTAAACCTATAAATTGAAAAGCAATAATGACTGTAAAATAAAAGTATTAGGGCAAAAAATTAAAACAATTAAAAATTCCTCATTGAAAAACTTCAAATCATTGATCACAAATCTGAAAATTGGTGAAGACCTGTCTCAGTCAGTCAAGCCAATATTAAAGTCAAGATGGAATGGATCATGACAGAACTTTTCTTCTGTATTGTGATGTACATCAGAGTGAAACAGATTATCAGAACATTTTTTTTAAAATATATGGGACTATTCATCGGTTGATGGAGACAGATCTGAATGAGAGCTAAAGGTTGATTCTAAGAAAGGGGTGGAGTTTAAGAGGACTACATTATTGAGGACTAAATATCTGGCATACAGAATTTCACCAGAGAGAAGTCTGATGTTTCACTAGAAGACTGAGTTTTGACATTTTGTTTAAAAATTATGAAGTCAAAACAAATAAAAAAGAAAGAAAGAAAGAAAGAAAAAAAGAAAAGAAAAGAGAAGCAAAATGCATGATCTACAACATGCATTTAGAAAATACTGGAAAATGACTGGATCATTGAAAAAACATGCCTATGGCGACATTTCTGATATTATGATATTACAAAGTTTCTTGCACGTTTCATAACACTTTCAAGGCGAGTGGTATTAAAAGCATGTTCAGATTTATTTGAATCAGATGAATGTTAATCTGGCAACATTTTCTTACTTTGGCTATTTTATGTATCGCAGTAGTTCAGCAATAATACGGCGAGTGAGTGGCGCTAAAAGGTTAATGCTCTGTCACATTTGAAAATAACATATCACCTAGTCTAAACTTAAACCTAACTGATAGTGTTAACGAAAGAAAACTTGGGGGGAAATGCATTTTCTGATTCAACCATACCATTTTACCTTACTTCTACAGGTCTTTTACATTTCAAGGCAACTTTAAAAGTTAGTAAATTTTTGTAGATCTGGGATATATCTATAAGGCAAAAAAGAGGTTAGGTAACACAGCATTAGAACAAACCCCTAAGCAGAATATCAATGCAGCGCTGACTTTGAGTTCTGTAAATATTTCATGTTATCAGGGTCAGATCAACAGGATTATCCAGGAATGAGGAATATTCCTCAGAGCACTTAGAATCAGACACAGCTGTTAATCAGATGTTTAAAGCCTTTATTTTTTTCCACAAATCCTCTTACACACTAGCCCAAATCATTGTGCCTTTTAACAGATGTTCTGCACACTTCTTTTAATCATTTGTTGTATCTGTGAAAAAGCACTAAGTGCTTCACGATAAAGAGGAGGTAAAAAGTGGTTATTGTTAATGTGCCGCTTTCCAGTGAATTTCTACCATAACTGCCTTAGATGAATATCAGGTCCCTCGGTATGAAGAAGAACCGACGGGAAAGAGTCCATCACATCCCTGCTTTGCGGTCGAGGAGTTTTAACCACCAATGAAGTGGGGCAGCACAGGCGCATTAATCAAAGCGAAAGGTCAGCAGAACAAGCCAATTTGCAGACAGCTCAACTAGACCTCTCTGGAGAAACGGATAGCCTACATCCCTCTTCTCTGAAACACACAGAGCTGAGCGAATAGACTGAGACTGACTCTGGCCTGTGGGTGAAGCTGGTTCGCTGAGTATCACGCAAGTGTCTTAGCTGTGTTTTTCCTGCGGTATTTCACAAAAAGCTGCTTTGAATCATTAGGTTAAGTGCTCTACCATCTGATGTAGAACAATTTTATTGAGTGGTCAGAATTCTGAGAAAACAACTTAACAACAGATTAGATGCCTCTGGAAAATTCTCATCTACTGTTAAGCTGCAGGTTCAGTCTTGCAGGATGGCGAATGGCCGGTATTTATCATCAACACTGAACATTTTCCAAGAATTATTTCCAAATGATTCAAAAAAATCGTATTTGCAGTATAAAAACTTGCTTTGCTACTGTGTTCTTAACCTAGTTAAACCTGTCAACTAATATGCTTCCCCTAACAATCTGATTTAAAAAAAAAAACATTCACAGTTATAACTCACTCAAAAATGAATATTCTGTCATCATTTATGTACCTTCCTGTCGTTTGTTTATTATCAGTTTTGAATCCATATGATAGATATAACAAACCAAAATTTATTCACTGAAAATCTCATATCTCATTCAAGCTTCTGCATATTCAACCTTGCCATGTTGCAGTCGTTACAAGACATGAATTGGTTGCATTTGGCATCACTGACATCTAACCTGCTGTGATACATTTTCTCATAAGTTTGAATATGCATATGGAAATTTGGGGATGGCAAGGTTTTCTTTTTTTAACGTAAAAAAACAAACAAAAATAACAACAACAAAAACAACAGTAAAAAGTAATACTGTGAAATATTAAAATTTAAAATAACTGTTTTCAATCTGAATATATTTTAAAATATAATTTATCCTGTTTTATCCAAGCTGAATTTTACTCCATTACTCCAGTCTCCAGTGTCACATGATCCTTCAGAAATTATTCTAATATGCTGATTTCGTGCTCAAGAAGCGTTTCTTATTATTTATAAATTGCTTAATTGTTTTTTAATTAATTTATGTATTTTTTAAATTCAGGATTCTTTGATGATTAGAGAGTTCAAAAGAACAGCATTTATTAGAAATATATATTTTTTGTAATGATGTAAAAGTCTTTACTGGTCAATTTAATGCATCAACGATGAATGGAAAAAAAAAAAAACTGCGAAAACACAAAGCAGCTGGGGCAAATGACAGCAACCAGATTGTATATTTTACATCTTTATTGCTCCCTAAAACAGTGCAGCACGTTCTGTAGATAAAGTCTCTCACGCATAAAATGCAATGCAGGTTTTATGATTCAAACACAATGCCCTCCTTTAGACATCTCCATTTAATGCATGTCCTTGGTTTACCTTGCCTTTTTAAACAGGCTGAGACAGTTACCCAGGATGAACCTGTACTAATACAGAAGGTATTTCTTTATAATCAGTTAAATGGAGCTATCACTCCAAACCTTGGGCCCCTTATTCTCCATTGAGCTGACATAACCACACATTACATTGGTTGTTTAAACAAGCTTTTATTGCATTAGTAGCTGCTCAAAAATGCACAATAGAAGTTTGTTTTGGAGGGACTGAAGGACTATGAGAAAAAGGCCTCCACATGATGCAAAGGTGTCAGGGTGGTGAAAAATACGGGTGTTATATATAGCTCACTCCACAACCCAGAAAAATGAAATTCCCAATGAACTGTCACAACCTCTTTTCTCTGGGTCTCAGAATAGGCCAATTTACACAGCCTGGGGTGGCAGGCCTCATGAGTGAAAGGTAGAAAAGCTCTTGGTTCATCTTACTTCAAGCTATGATTCAAATGCCACTCATCTGAATTCTTGTTTTGCTGTGAAATCGGCTCTAAAGTGAGGGACATGGGCAGGCCTATGATGACATTTATTTTAGATTCTAGTATTAGCTCTAAAAAAAAAAAATCTCCATTAGAGGAGATTATGAAAGGATAAGTGCTCTTTTCTGCATGAAATTTCTGTCCCTCTGTTGTGTGGTTATGTGAGGCGCTTCAGCTGGCAGCACTGTTATCACTGCCAGAGTATAAAGATTACTTGACATCTAACCTCTGACTAACCTCTAACATTTCCACAATGACCTTTTCCCCTTTTTGGCACTGTAAAAATGTTTTATTAGGTAACCTAAAAACATTACTTAACCTGAATGAACCTAATTACTATATACAGTATGTAATTTATACATTAGTCAACATTTGAAGTGGATCAAAACCTTTCATCAGAGTTGTTTTAAAACCAAAACAATACCCGTTCTTGTCTTAGGACAACTTTGATGAACTTTTTTGATCCACTTCAAATGTTGACTACTATATATACAGTATATATATATATATACATACATACATATACAGGGGAGTACATAAGTTTTTCGGTCTGGTTCTCATGAGAGCACCTGGAGATTTGGTTTGGTGCTCACACTATACATGGCGTGACCCATTAAATATACTGTATATAAAATATAAAAAAATATTAAAAATAAAATAATTAATAATAGTATTATTGCACTTTGTTTAGATATGTTTTAAGATAAAATAAACAAAATAATAAAGTGCAATAATACTATTATATTTTAAAATAAACATGAGTATTAAATAAAAATACAATTATTTTATTTAAATTGTTTTTTTGACACGACAAGAGTCAAATTGAGCTGTCGTTTCATCCGTCAAATCTTCATTACATTAACCGACATCGGCTTTTATATTTCTCTAGTGGAGCATTTGAGTCGCACAAATGTGACAGGAGCAGCTCTGGTGGAGAAGAACAGTGACTTGATTTAAACCCTTCAGATGACACACAGCTCATAATTGCATATCTGTAAGTTACCGAAACCACACGTGAAAACCTGCAACACACGGTAGAGACGGGTTTGTGCAGAGCAGAGTGGCTCTCTCATACTCTATGACGTGACAGTCCAGTCTGGTTTTGTTCACAATTTCATGTTTTAATTAAATTTCATCAGTAAGCAGACAGTCTCTAGACTGACACAGAAATGACAGACAGAATGGCCCCACGAACCACAGGCTTCAGCTACATCAGCTACAGGGCTCAGATCATTTTGTCTGCTTACCTAAAATCCAGAAATGCATTGCATGTAATTTGTATGAAGATGGAGTGAATTCAGCCCATCACAAATTCTGCCAGAATGGTCTTTAGTCACAGTCAAGACCACCTGAGCTGGAAACCCCATAGTCAACATCTAGTTGCAGTCCATTTCTATTCTTGATTTTCTGTTTTTGATAGAAAAGACATGGTCAAACAATGCAGTCCACTCCTGTTTGGGGAAAAGCCCAACGTATTCATATCATCTTAGTAGGAGATTTCATGAATTTAGATGGAAATTCAATGAAGGCAGAAGGCAATGGAGTGAGGGTTTTTAAAGGAAGGTCAGGGGCAAATATGGAATAAAGACATGTCACAGGGACATATATTTTTTGTTGCTTTTTTGTTTATAAGTGTGAGTACCTACATTTAGATTTAATGCATTCCAATAAATAATAACATTAATTTTCAAGTGAAATGAAATTCCAAACAGTGTCCTGCAGTGTTGTTTTGTAAAATGTAATGAATAAATAAATAAAAATGATAAAAAATAATAAATTATTTTCAGTAATTATATTATTATTATTTGCCTATCCCATCTGTCTAAAAATATAAACACATGACAGTTCAAAATCTATAATTATAAATCATGCCATTTTCATGACCTCATCAAGACCAAGCAATGAAGGTAAAAAATTAGTTAAGAAAACACAGCATCTATATATACTATAAGTTCACGGAAATTAATGTGGATGATTTAACCTTACTAAAAAACAAAATGTACTTAATATACGTATCAGGATCTTATTTTAATTAACATTTCATAGTGCAACATTAGTTATATCCCCTCCATTTCTATTTTCTAAGAAAAATGAAGACCTTCTGTTTCATTGTCAGCTCTACCGCTGATGAGGTTTGAATTGGATTTTACTTGCAATTTAAATTAGAATTGACCTCGACCCTGGTGTGTGATCTACAGTATTTCTCACACTGATGTATGTTCTCAGGCTTAACAGAGATTTAAATAATTCACTCGCACTTGCTGCCAAAACTGGGTAATCAGCCTGCGGGCCTGAGAGGAGGAGCTGAGGAGAAGACAGGATTAAATAGAGGTGAGGTGTCACGGTTCTTGGGATCACGGTCTCATCTGGGCTTGGTACTGTTGTGTGTGTGTGTGTGTGTGTGTGTGAATGGGCGTGTCTGATTACCGCGACGAGCTAATCATTCCAGGTGTGGCTCGTTTGCGGTTCTATATTAGCTGTGCTAACCTCGTCTTGTGTTGTCAGATCCTTGGTGTTTGTCCTCGTGTTCCTGGTCTCTCTGTGGCTCCTGTGTCTGGCTCCTTCGTCGGCTCTCTGGCCTTTTCCTGGGATTTATCTTCCTGGAGCCTGCCCATTGCATCCCTGCGCTACAGAGACTTGCCAGCTCTCAGCATAGACTGTCGTAGACTTGTTTGTGTTTCTTCAGAGACTTCTAATAAACTGTTTGTTTAGCATCCGCTATTGAATCCTGTCTCTTTTTCCTTGTGACAGAAGGATCTGACCGTCACATGGATTCAGCGGAGGCTTCAACCCTGCAAGGTCTCTTCGACTCTAGCAACGCTCGGATGGATCGTCAGGATGAGCAAATGCTGGCAACCGGGCGTGCTGTGCAAGCACTCGTAGCGCAGGTGTCCGAGCTCACCACCCAATTACAACTTTTAAGAGCACCCGCTGCGCCACCCCCACCGCTCGTTCCCCCGATTCCAGCAGACAGCGCTCGTCAGCATGAACCCAGACTACCCACACCAGAGATG
>JAFVLL020024503.1:0-11923 GCA_021397915.2 Tor tambroides | reverse complement strand
GTGAAGAGACTTTCAACCAGAATAACAAAAAATGCTTCTGAAGACAATCACCTATGACACCTTTAACTGTTATGTCCAATAACAGTAATGTTATTGAAAATAAAATAAAACACACAATGATCCAAAAGCAGTTATTTTCAAAATAAGTGTTGTAGCTAAATAAGTTATGAACTATTTTTCATAATAAATAATAATAATAAAAAAATATGCCAAAGCAATTTTTTTTCAAAAAATAAGTGTTGTAGTATAATCAGCAGGAGACCAGTGATTTGTGAACTGAATTTGGTGAAAGTACAGTGTTACAGTGAAGTTATTAACTATTTTTCATAATAAAAAAAATCATAAAAATAGTGTAAAAGCAATAATTTTCCAAATGAGTGTTGTAGTAAAACCAGCAGGAGAGCAGTGATGTGTGAATTGAATTTGGTGACTCTACGGTGTGTTACTGTGAAGTTATTGAGTATTTTATTAGTAATATTTTTCGTGTTTCGCACTTTGCAGACGGTCCCTTAGGACTTTTGTACAGAGCGGAGGAAAGCTTGTAGCTTGTTTACTACATCACTACGAATGAAAAGAGGCGTCATTTGTGTAGTAAAAACGTGTAGTAAAAACGTTCTCCTTGTGAGTTATTGATCTGGAAAAGTCGAATCTGTGAATATTTTGCCAACTTTACCGAACTCATTAAGTCACTGAAAATAGCAAAGCATGTGCAGTCGGTGCTATAATTCTTTATATCATGTATAATGTTTATATCATGCATGATGTTTGTCATATACATGTAAGTTCATCTTGTTAATAAAAAAAAGTGCAGTCGGTGCTGCTTGAGTTAAAGTTTTGGAAACTGGACCGTTCAACAAAAGTTTTATGACAATAATTTAATTAAAAACCGTTCATTAAAAAAGTTTTCTGTTGAAATTTTAAAATGCCCGAGATTGTTCTTTTTCTTATTAAGACAGCTCTAAAGACTTTGATATTGTAAGGAGCCCTTAAGTGTATTAGGTGACAGGATATGAAAATATAAGATGGGAGGAAAATATATAAATATAAAATATAATTTTCCACCCATCTTATATTTTTAAAATGCCACACTCCGTAATTTTAAGATCCAACAAAACATGTTTCATTCTCCCTCAAACAGCTTTGTTGGTGTACAATCAATGTGGCTCCGTTCATTTGGGCTGCAGCCCATCGTACTCCTGGTCATGTTAATAAGGACGACTGGAGCCCCCTAGCGGCACCTAAATGGATGTGCCTTCAACATTGTGCAACAATGTAAGATATTATTATTAATAATAACAACAATAAAAAATAATATGTAGGCATTTGCAACTAATATTGTTGTAACGCTCTCGTGATTCTGTAAATATGTGAGATGAACATTGCTGCGTTAATTCAATATTACAAATAGTAAATAGTACTAGGCTATGTTAAGACAGGGCCGTCGCCAGAAAATCTTCAATGGGGGCATTTCGTTTTATTTTCGGAGCCTGCTGTTTGGGAATGCAAATCTGGGAGATAATTATAGAACTTTGACAAGACTTTGCTCAAGCATTTTAGAATGACAAAACTAGCATTTCAGATGCTGTGCAAAGAGAGTCCGTTGGTCGGTCCAGTTATGCTGTCCCATTGATGCGCATTAAGGGATTTATTCGGTAAAGTGTTTCCATCTAGTTTATGCGCATGTTTTCTTACCGGATAAGAATTTTAACCTACTTAGTTGAGCGCACAAGTTTTTTTTACGCGCATTTTTAGAATGTACCTATGCTTGGCATTCCATCCAGCTTTTTTTATGTGATATACCAAAATGTGCATAAAAATAGGTGCATGGAAACACTGAGTTATTGGCTTCCTGTTAATTTACCTTTGAGATTAGTGGTCCTTTGAGCTAAATGATTTGTTTGGCAAATTTAATTTAATTCTAGATCAGTACAATGAATGTTTTTCGTTCTCAATAGTAAGTTCGCTCGTGATCATGTGCAGGGGTGCCCGTTCAGTCATTTGGGAGGGTACTGATGGTTATACACCAGAACTGATGGTTTGTGTCTGTATTGTGGCTCTAGCCCCTTCTGCTGGTTGGAAGATGCTAATACAGAAAGAGGCTGGTCCCTGGCAGCTCCACAGAATAAATTATGGCATCATATTTACTTCCTTTAACCACTCCCATCAGTGTTACCCTGCACATTTCTAACTAATTAACTAATTGGCCAATAACTCTCAGTGGCAAATAAAAACACATTACATCCAGGTGACCAGAGTCATTTTAATCATGGGGAATTGAGAACTATTTGCAAAATACTACATTCAAGAGTGAAAATATTTACCCCACCGAGACAAAGATTATGATTTTCTTTTAGGTAGTTACACAGTTTTGCCCTGCTCAGCATTTATTTTATGCTCTCATTGACACAGAGCACTACATAAACTAAAAAGGTGTTCACCAGTATCAGAAGGCTCAGAATTATGATTGCACTTGTGCTGTGATTTTGTAGCTTATATGTATAACCTGATGTCTATGCACCTTGTCTCTTTGTCAATCAAAGTCCAATCAGCCCATGGTCCTGATTAACAGGAAGGTATTTTTATTTAAAAATTAAAGCTTATACCAATTATACAAGCCATAATATTGTAAACTTAGTCATGTTACATTCTATTTGGATTCAACAGCAGTGGAACAATACGAAAGCAATGAGGCAAATTGAATTTTCAAACCACATCCATTTCACTATAGAACAGGATTAAAATGAAACCAAAACATTTCTTCTTTTTTTGAGATCGAGGGGCCGGTGGCAAACATTTCAACCAAAACCACAGGACAATAACTAAGCAGAAAATATTAAAACACTGCTCAACACATGGTTTCTAGAAAATAAAAAACTTGAAAATATTCTGAGTGATTGAAGAAGCAAAAGGTCAAATACTCAGGTGGCATTGAAATATATGAGCAATTAAGACAGCCGAGGCACAAGCCTCTGCATTCACATTCATAAAATCAGTATTTCATCTTTGTGCTTGTTTTAGCTTTGTACAGTAGTGCATACAGACATACTATGCTGGTAGTGAGTCGTTCATGATGATTAAATTAATATCCATTTAAACATAAAACAGCACACTCTCTTTTAAATATATTAAAATCACTGTTATGTGGATATAATCCAAGATAGTTTGGCCCAGGATCTAATTTGTGTGTATGATATAATGATATACTTGTTTGCTGGTGCCTGTGTGTCTGTTACTCTTCTCTGGCAACGCAGACGGGCCCGACAGATGGAGTGTTCTGTAGGAAGTGGGGGTCCGACTGAGAGTGAGTGGGCAGTGAACTGGGGGAGGGGTATGACTTCTCTAAACTGCTATATTGGCCCTTCTCTCAGTCTTTGAACTATAACATTGATTCAAATGATTCTAACATGAAATCGTTTTATTTGACATCAAAATAATAAATTGGTACACCCAATGAAAACAGGATTCATTTGTGTGATCACTGATGATTAAGGCTAGTGATGACCTGCATTACTCTGTCACTGTAGAATAGAAGTTCCTCACAGTGAATAAATTCACTGACCTAAAACAGTATAGTCCCATAGTTTTGATGACTTTGGAAATGTTCAGCAAAGTTGTCCTGGCAGACAATGTACAAAACCAGTAAATGGCCATCAGGGTGGCAAACAGCATGTAACAGACACACAGAGATTCAGTTCAACATTTCAAAAATGATTCCTTTAAGCAATGTTCTGGTTTGACCTGTCCACAGCATTCGTGCCATTATAGTGATTACCTCAGAAAATACTTTTCCAGGTAGATGAACTTCTGGTTATGCATTCAGCTACACATAACATGTTAATGAATGATTTTACCAGTCACTGAAAGATTGTCAGCAAGTGATTCTGTCAAAACTATGACTTTTGTGTTTTTTAAAAGAAAGTCTAAAATATTTTCTGTGATAATTGACATAAATGCTGTAAATAGAGCTTGTATTTACATTCCTCTAAAGGAGTCAATTGATCATTGTTGATAAAAACCTGTTTTCTCACTCGGACCTCACAAGAACAGTTTTGTATTAGTTTCACATTAAGGGACAAAAACTGTGCCCTCGTATGCTGTCTAAGATGAAAGATCTCAGGTGGGAAAAAAATAGCAGTTTGACTGGAAGCAAGGCACAGATGTTCAATGGAGAAACTAGTTCCAGAAAATGATAGAGAGGGATAATATTTTACTCGACCATTTAAAAGTTTGGGGTTAGTAAGATTTATTTAAACCTTTTTTTCAGCAAGGATGCATTGATCAAAAGTTACAGTAAAGACTTTCATAGTGATACAACAGTATTCTATTGTAAATAAATGTTGTTCTTTTGAACTTTCTATTCATCAAAGATTCCTGAAAAAATATTTAACATGGTTTGCACAAAAATATCAAGTAGCACAGCGGTTTTCAACATTGCTAATAATAAGAAATGTTATTTTAGCACCAAATCAGCAAATTAGAATGATTTCTGAAGACTGGAGTAATGACTGCTGAAAATTCAGCTTTTCCATCACAGGAATAAATTACATTTTCCTTTTTACTGTATTTTTGAACAAATAAATGTGGCCTCAGAGACTTCTTTCAAAAAAAAAAAAAGTTACTGACCCCAAACCTTTGAACTCGTATACTGTATAATTAAAATTAATAACTGAATAATAAAAAAAAATATATATATATAAATCTAGCTCTACAAATTTGATATATATATATATATATATATATATATAATTTGTACAGCTAGATTTAGAATTAGTTTTTAGTTTCATTCATTTATACTGTATATGTACATACACACTATGAAAAGGAGGCATACAGTGGTATAAAATAATATACTAACATGCCTGTAAGAAAAGATAACAAACTGATCAAGAAAGGTTGTGTAAGTCAGAGAACAGGTTTTACAGTGGGAATTCAGATTTTTCACTTTAAAAATATATAAATGCTGGTTTCATACATGTACACAATTCCACATGTTGGTGTTAAAACTTCAGGTTTCAAAGTTTGTAAATACAGAATTCAGATTGTTCAGGTTTTGCGGTATGGACCAATCACTACAGTCTTTGGCAGTGTAATAACAGCACAAAAACAGAGACAAAACTCTTTCAATAAATAGGACTAATATGCCAGTTCATTAAAAACAAATAATAAAATCCAATTACTCAGTACCAACTAAAACACGAAAGCAGTTCTGCAGTAATAAAAAGACTATAACAGCAGCGATTAAAGCACGTGAATGAAAGTCATTCTCATTTCTGGCAAACTATCATGAGGCCTTGAACTAACAACGCTTACAAAAAAAGTACAATCTCTTGTGTAACAAGGAGGTGTTTTCAAGCTTCTGTAAACCTCCACATTTCAGCTCAGAGCTGCCTGGAAGGAAACATCATTTTGAGGACATATGACTAGCTTGAGAACGACTGGAGACAATAAGGGTTGTAGCAGTACTATCTAAAGAAATTCAGAGGAGAGCTTGCATTGGTACTTCCAGCTGGATCACATGAAGATGCTTATTCCAACAGCAGACACTCTGCTGTACCAGAAGCTTTTGCACATAATCACACACAGATGTCTGCTTCTAATTTAAACATTTCCTTGCTCATAATTAAAAAGAAGTTCAAAATGTACTTGCTCATGCAAACTGCAAGTCTCAGCAAAGCTGTACGAGCTGCCAACTCGGGCAAATACTGATTATACGTCTTAACTAATCAGATACGCAGACCCACATATAAACAATGTTAAATGTAGAGTAAAACAAGCTCAGAAAAGAAACAAATTAGCAAAAAACATCACAACTATATATGTCCCATTGTCATGATTTCAGCTATTGATACAAGCTGTGATTTACAAATTTAACATTAGTTGGATACAGTGTTTCGGCATTTTGATACATAAAACCTTGAGGTGCAGCATCAATGCTTTTTAGAGTCCAACTAAAATGTTTTACACGATATAGCGTCCGACAACACTTAAATCGAGAAGGCAAAGGTTTGCTGAGGGAAATGTACGAGATCAGTTCTGTCCTCTGGGTCTTACCGAATGAGACGATGACAGGCTGTAACACCACACTGCCTTTAGCTCTGCCCGACAACATTTACACACAACCATACAGACCCCAGTACGAACAGAAAGACACATATTAAGGCCATTTTGTATTAAATGTGGTAGGCTAACCTCTTCTAGAGACCAACCGCACATCCGGAGTTAAAGTCTGATAATCATCGAACACGTAGTAAACAGTACCTCTCTCTCCCCTTCTGTTTCTGCGACACACACATGCACACACAAACATACTGATGTTCAGATTGCCAAGAGGTTGATCTTTCAACATGTAAGACCCATAAATGTACACGCACACTTTACAACAAATCTCATCTTAACACTGAGTTATAAATCCTGTAAAAATGTCTTAGCAGTAAAAGGAAAATTGCTGTATTTGTAGGCTCAGAAATTGAGGAGGTCCCTAAACCTAATGTTAATTTACATCATAAATGAAGGCCTTGGTGTCTGCTTGTTATTGTGTTCATACCACTGCCTATGAAGTATGCACACATTCAAACATTGTCGCGTTTGAGCACTGATGGTCTGCTGAGCGTTATTATGTGGGCAGTACTTTATGTTACTGTTATGGTAAAGAAAAAAGACAAAGTATATTTAATAACTGATTGGTGGGGATTAGGTATCGGAGATTGGACTCAGCTAAAATCTAATACTGGGTCTGCTCCTAAAACTTCTGTTGTGTTTGAAGACATGAGACTTGAAGTACTGAGGGTCAGTCCCTGCCCCATGTTTTCGGATGAAAGTCAACTGCTCTGTGAGGAGTGTTGTGAAGGTTGTGCGCTCATGGAGGCTTTACTCTTCTGAGGTCTCCCGAAGCTGTCTTTCATACAGGCTGAGTACATGATGAACAAACTGATACTGCTCCGCTGTCTGGATCATACCGCCTCTGAAATCACAGCAACAACAACAACATGACACCAACTGTTAATGTACTTAAAAGGATAGTTCATCCTAAAATGAAAATTCTGTCATTAATTACTCGCCATCATGTTGTTCCAAACCTGTGAGACCTTCGTTCCTCTTTGGAACACAAATTAAGATATTTTTGATGAAATCGGAGAGCTTTCTGACCCTGAATAGACAGCAATGTAACAACCGAGTTCAAGGCCTAGAAACATACTGTAGTAGGAAGGGACATTGTTAAAAAGTCCATGTGACATCAGTGGTTCAACCTTAATTTTATGAAGCTACGAGAATACATTTTGTGAGCAAAGTAAATAAAAATGACTTTATTCAAAAATTCTTCTCTTCCGTGTCAATCTCCACCACTATTCATGAGAGTACCACGACACATGTGTGTGATGCTGCTGACGCAGAAGCCGGAGTTCCAACTTAAACCCGGATGCACTACAGCTTTTTTGCAAGCAGCGGAATGCATGCGCATGTGTCATGGTACTGTTGTGAACGCACGTCGAAATCTGGCATGGAAGAGAAGAAATTGTTCAATAAAGTTGTTAGTTTTGTTTTCTTTGTGCACAAAAAGTATTCTCATAGCTTCACAAAATTAAGGTTGAACCACTAATATCACATGGACTATTTTATCGGTGTCTTACTACCTTTCTGGGCCTTGAACGTGGCAGTTACATTGCTGTCTATGCAGGATCAGAAAGCAAAAATATCTTCATTTATGTCCCAAAGACGAACAGTCTTATCGGTTTGGATAGACATGATGAGGGTGAGTAATTAATGACAGAATTTTCATTTTTGGGTGAACTATCCCTTTAATAGCATCTAGAAGTCCAACTTGGCACTTAACAATAGCTTAATGTAACACAACAGGTCTTGCGAGGATTTTTCTCCATGACTTCGGATACCACTGAGGCCAAACAGCTAACATTTATTCTGCTGCTGTCTCAACCCAAACTGACACTTGTGTTTCAAAGGATGTATAGTATATCTATATTTTACCTGTCCAAGCGTAGCTGGCTAGTAGTCTTCAGAATGTCAGCCACCCCTTCATTGCTTAGCTGCTGGCACAAGATAGAGGTAGCAATGAAACAGCCAGTGCGTCCAATCCCTGCACTAAGAGTAGAGAAAACAGTGTTTAAATATATTAGCTTTATCTTTTTACTGTCACTTTAACAACTTTTTCGAAAAGTGTGTGTTACCTGCAGTGGACAATGACAGGGCCACTGTTGGGTGGAGCCTGTTTCCTCGCTTCCTCCACTTCCCTAACCAACTCCAAAAGAGGCGGGGCCTTGTCTGGAGTTTTCTGATCTGGCCAGGATGTGTACCAGTACTGTCTGATAGTGCGCTCCTCACCCTCACTCTACACACACAAACATCTGCAGTTCAGTAAATCCAAGTGCACACTCTACAAAATTGACCATTTGATTTGGGTGTCTGAGAAAAATCCTACAAGATTCCTCTTATTCAAGGTCAAAAGTTGTAGCCTTTGATCAATAGATTAACATGTGTGCTGAAAGCCAATAGATGACCATTGCAATCTGATGAAATTCTGTCAGAGGTTTTGAGGTTCTGTCACAGTCCTGCAGTATGGCTTCTCCTGTGACAACTGTGAAATCAAGAACCTTTAGGAGCACAGAAAAAAAAAACCTTTGCTCCACACACATCACCGTCACAAAACGTGTCACAGACTGACAATATAAATCCTATGTCTATGCCCATTTTTAATGAGACTTGACTGTTATACAGTCTGACAACTGAAATCCCTGTGTAACATGGTTTATACTTGGGATCCTGTTCGTACAATCTGACAAGCAACAATTGTAAATCACTCATAAATCATATAATGTGTACCCCGCTTAACACACATGTATAGACAGGAGCGTTTCTAGCCTTCAGTACTGGGGTTCTGTTCAAATGCATTAACTGAATCAAGAACAATTACAGATCTTTTTGCAAACCCATTTGACTGATCAATAATGATTCACAAATATCTAGTTCTGATTCCAAATAACTGAGAGAGAAGCCACATAAACATGATTGTTGAAATATTATCAGGGAAAATGATTATCAGGTAATCTCCAACCTCACATATACTACATACCAAATTATGCCCATACTAACATGTATACACATTCTTTGATATATCTCTTAAGATATCTTACACAGATTTTGTGATTAACTATATTTCCTTCAATTATGTGAAACACTGCACTGCAAAGAATATTTGTTGCCATGACAGCCATGCCTCCAGAGGAAACAGTAGAAAACAGAAGCAAAAAAATATTGCGCTCAACCTGGGCTTCTCTCTTTCTGTCCTTCTCATCTTTCTTGTCTTTCACACAAACTTCTTGAAGGTTAGACTCTTCTGTAAATATCAGTCTTGTCTTCATTAGTTATACTGTATTGTAATGTCTACATGAAACTGAATAAAGAAATTGTATTTGACAAGTAGAAATTACTTTTTAAAAAGCGATGGCTTTTAAAAACAGCCCATAATCTGCATTCTCAGATTTCGCTTTTTTGGTCTCTGAATTCTAGTTTAAAAGAGGATGCAAAATATGATACAGTCAGTTGTCTTGTCTTTCACGGGCTATAAACAAATTCAATGTTGCTGCAATGTTGTAATGCAATATTAACCTATAGGTGGCACTGTCACCAAACTGCTGGGGTACCCTCAGGGCACAGTCACAATGACATATGCCATATCTTGTTTCAATAGACCAAAACAATACCAAGATACAGCCTTCCTGTACTCAGCTTTTGGCACAACTTTGAAATGTGTCAAAATTCTATTCTTTCAGTTTGTATCATTTTGCCATATTTTTGGTAAAAATGTAACAGATAAAATTATGTAAGTTAATACATTTATATTTCTTTAGTTAATAATTTGCATATAAAACAATAAAAATGCAAGTCAGTTATTTTTATTAAAACTTTTCAACATCCTAGACATAATCACATGAACACACACACACACTCAAACACAAAACAAACCTTCACAGTGAAAATCCTTAGACTGTAGTCATCTGCCTGGATGACCTGTTTGACAGTGATCTCGATATCTTCACAGATGACTCTGTCCTCTGGCCAGTATTCTGTGCATTTCTGTGGATACACACACAAAAACGTTTTATTTGATTTATATATTATATGTGTTTTATTCAGTCCAGCAAAGCCCATTTTAAACCATTCAGATAAATTCCATTCATGATTTCTGATAACTCACTGGAAGGTATGTATAGTCAAAATCACCTCAACCCTGGTGTCTGACTTCTGCAAAATACTTAAAGTTACAAATTAACATTTGAGAATATGATAGTTTGATGTTCAGCCTGAGTTTGTGCTAAGTATTGAATAGTGACAGGACTAGGGGTTGCACAAGAAGAACTATTTAGTGTTAATTCAAGTTTGCATAAGCCTGATAATTAAGGAGAGAATACATATTAATTATTAAAATATCTCAAAGATGTTTAATTGCTCAGCATGAAAGAATGATTCCTCCCAATCATGTGATATGTGTGGATATATAAAGACCTCATTTTTTTCTTCAATGTTGGTGATCATGACAATAATGGGACAGCGCTCCTGCCAAACCATCCTCCAGAAATCCCCCACTGTGTTTACAGTTGGACCCTGTGTAGCAATGTAAGCCTTTTCTTTCCCTCCATAGCCCTAAAGAAAAAAGTTTGAAAGAAAGAAAGGCCGATTAGAGAGCCTTAACTTTTCAGCCTATAGCATTTCTACGTGATCAGAAATACTGCACACACCTGCAAAACCACATCAAATTATTATTTTTCAAACATTATACAGTCTCCTCATAATTTGTGATCTTAGAATAAATCAAAAAAGCTATGACATAGGGCTCATACATTTATTACCTTAACTTACAGAACATATCACAGCTTACATACTTTATCAACAAGCAAAATAAAATTTTCATTTGATGCTAACACATACTCACCTTCAAATAATTAGCGTTGATGTAGGTGCTGAGAAAATCACCTTCCTCTTTTGCTTTTAAGCAAACTCTGCTATGTGTGTCTGCAATTCAGAGTTAAGATCTTACAAATTCAAAGACATGCCAATATCATCAGTAACAAACATCATCAGCCATTTCCACACTTTACTATATGCAGAGTATTATACACACTTGGTAGTATGGTTTTGTAGCGATTCTTCCTCACCACGCCAGGATAATTGTATTCTTTAGGGTCCACGAAGTTCATGGGTGTTTCCTGTTTCCACCAGAATCACAAGATGAGAAGTGCTGTCATGTTACGATCACTGTTTTATATTGTACGTGGATGTTACAGTGAGTGATACTCACATAGAACTCGGCCTGCAGTGCAGCGTCGTCCAGTGCGCGCTTGTGCAGCTGCTCGGGGGTGAGCAGGTTGGATGCGTTCTGCAGGTATTCCTGTGTGCCCTGCTCTCTAGGTGACAGCAGCGCTCCATAGGGCTCTGTAGTACCAGGGGTGCACATGTCCAACGTCAGCGACACGTTAGAACCTCTCCTGAAAATCACGAAAGAGTTTGTGTGACAATGTAATTTGAATATACAATGTAAATTCAGAGCGTTCAATGCATCAATGTAATTTCAGATGCATTCAGAGTTTTTCAAGGGCTAAAGCCTTCTCAGGTTCTTTATTAAAAGTTAAAATTAGTAAAATTAGTGCGAACAGGTCACGACTACTTTGACTATTTTTCTTTTTTATAGTAGTTTCTGATTTATGCACTTTAGGATATGAAATTCTGAATACATGAAAAGGGAATTCATCTGTGTTAAAATATATATTTAAAGTGGCCTTTAAATGTGCACTGTGAAATATTTAGGATGATCTATAGACAGAAATGCAATATAATATACGTTTTCAGAGGAGTATAAAGACCTTACTTAATGAACCGTTATGTTTTTATTACCTTAGATTGAGCAATTTCT
>JAFVLL020024502.1:0-15317 GCA_021397915.2 Tor tambroides | reverse complement strand
ACCAATTACCTCACACTTTTTTTCTGCATATCGTGCATGGCTCATGAATGAATAAAAATAAAAAATCTTTGAGAAAAAAAAAAAAAAAAAAACTGTTTCTGAAAGTAATTTTCAGATGCAACGAAAAAAATAAAACAGGATAAACACAAACACGAAACTTGTAAATAAAATTATTTGATATATAATATAGCCTATGTACAATTTAATAACAGCGTAGTTTGATATATATGAATAGGGTGTTCATCAACGATTGCATGCGGTCGGAGATTCCCGTGTTTTGCAGCTCTGTAACATAACCTACTAAGCTCTGTAGGTTTGCTGTGTAGGCCTATAGCTAAAATATTAATATTATAGTTACTTCCATTTCTGAAAAAAAAATGTAGGCCTAGTAATTGATGTCATACAGTAAATACACAAGCCTGATTTTTGTTTTAATTATCCATCGTATCCTACATCCAAAAAAACAAAACAAAAAACACAAACACTTGCAATCAAGACTGAAAAAACAACAAAGTTGAAGCCAGAAGTGAATGTAAACCAGACTCTGTTGCTATCTGGGAAGCCAAGCATAAGAATGTAAATGTAAACTTAACCCACAGTAACAAATCTTAACCAATTAATCACATTTTCGTTTGCTGCATTCAAAAACTTTATTTTAGCGTGTGTTTGCGAGGGGGGAAAAAAAAAAAAAAAAAGTCAAGTCTCGTATAAGTCCCATTTTCAGAAATAATAACGGCAGGCCCAATAATGTTATAATGTAGCCAACATTATGAACACTAAAGGATATTTTAGGTCCCCTCACATTACAACAAATCCTTTAAGTTTAATAGTATCAGAACAGAACAAGAATTTTAAAAATGTATAATTCTAATCGATAAACATAATTCCAGTATATAATAATATAGGCTTAGCTATAAACATGCCAAAACAAATTAATTTAAAACTTGGGCTTACCTCTCTCATTCGGCACAAATCCAAATGCTTCCATATTCGCGATGTAGTCTATATTTAAAGCTAAACTATTAGTCTATTTATTAGGTAAAATAGGCTTTGTAGTTCAAACGCGTTCCAGTATCGACGGAAAAATATCATAATGAGCAAAAATATAACACAGTGCTCACACCGATCTGCACGGTGAACGGCTGCGCGGTTTGCAATGAATGCAGTATATAGCCTAGTGTTTGTGTGAGGCGCCGGTGCGCTGAAACTTAAAATAGACTAGGCCTACTCCGTCATTTTTTGTCATACAGTAAAGGCATAATTCGCACTTCAAAATGTTAGCAGTTTGAAAATTCTAAAATAATAACAAAGTTAAAGAATTCTTTTTAAATGCTGTAGGCTACCATTCTTATTTCGCTCTGCGTAACCTGAACAGAAATTTTTTTTTTTTTGCTAAGAACAAACTAAAATGAAAACACATTGCTTTTAATCCGTGTATTTAACAGCCTGGGAGACCTTCCCAGGGCAGTACCCTGCCTCACAGACTAAAATCAGGGCGCCCACTACGGAGACAGCACCAGAGGCGAGGGAGCACACTGACCAGGCCGGGCCCCCTCAGGCCCCCCGTGGCGCCGACGCTGCTTCTTACTCTATTCATGTGAGAGTGAAATCTGACTGTATGGAGATTTCCCTCTATATATACACAAATTAAGTTGACTTAACAAATTTTTCCTCCACATGTTGCTCTTGGTTTCATTAGTAGAAACCGTTTCAGAGAGCGAGTAATTACACTCTGAATGTTGATTTGTCTTTATTATAATGTGCAATTAATAATAATCATTATTATCCAAAATGCCGCTGCAATATTAATCTTTAATAAGCCGAAAAGAACGCGTCACACATCAATTTGCACTGCTCGCATAAAATTCAAGGCATTGATGTTTGCCTACAAAACCACCTCTGGCTCTGCACCCCTTTGCCTAAATTCAGTACTTCAGACCTATGTGCCTCTAGAAGCTTGTGTTCTGCAAGTGAACGACGCATTATTGTACCATCCCAAAGAGACACAAAATCACTTTCACAGACTTTTACATTAAATGTTCCCTCCTGCCCAACTCAATCCCAGCAGCTGAGTCCTTAGCCATCTTCAAGAATCGGCTAAAAACACATCTCTTCCATCTTTATTTGACCCTCTAACTCCAGCACTCTCTATTTTATCTATTTGTCGCCTTTATTTACAAAAAAAAACACACTCGACCCTCTATCACTTGCACTCTCTATTCAGTCTCTAACTGCTAGTTTTTCTTTAAAAAACCCCCAAAAAAACTAACACTAGCTTTCTTTTATTTCTGTTCTATCTGCTTGTTCTGCTAGCACTTGCATGTTGTTGCTCTTTTGCTGGTTTTGATTGCTTCTATTGTCCTCATTTGTAAGTCGCTTTGGATAAAAGCGTCTGCTAAATGACTAAATGTAAATGATGCGCAGGGAGCGGCGTCACAGCGAGTTGAAGCCCCTGAGCCGGTGTGGTCCTCCAGGCCTCAGACAGGACTGCAGCTCCAGACAGAGCGCTCCACAGGGCATGCTGGGACACGGGCCAACGGTGTGACCGAAACAAGCCATCCGCTGACGGCTCCGTTACCCGAGGGACTGCTGAGACAGACGGAGAGAGCAGCAGAGAGCACAGCAGTGCCACACAGCACATCCCTGATCCAGAGCAGCTGCACAGAGCCGTGAGCGTCAACCACACAACATCAACTGACCCAAGACCACTGCACTTACTCTTTTCAAGGGTGATAAATGGAAATGAGCTGAAAATGTGCTCACCTCAGGCAATCTAAGATTAGGAAGAGTTTCTTCATCAGATTTGGAGAAATGTAGCATTGCAACACTTGCTCACAGTGGATCCTCTGCAGTGAATGAGAGTCCATAATCCATAATAACACTTCCTCCATCAGAAGAGTCATGTCAGTGTTGTCCTCTGAACAATGTGCAAATTGAATAGTTGTAGTTCTTTTATAAGGCACATTTAAAACAGTTGCAAGACTGACCAAAGTGCTGTACAACATAACAATGATCAAAAGGTAAAACACATTCAAACATCAACTTGTAAAAGCTAAAGAAAACAAGTGAGTTTTCAGAAGAGATTTAAAAACCGATGCTGGCAGGCTGTTCCACCTGTTCTGTTCTGACAACAGAAGGACTGTTCAGATCGCAAAATTATAAATGATACTAAAGAAAAACACAAGCTCAGAGTTTTGCAGAAACACATTCACACTCTGGATCATAGTGACACATTACTGTCGTTTTGTTTTGTTACCTTGTGGGGCTCTGTCTTTTTAAATAGAAAAATAGGGAAGTTTGGCTGTACTGCTCCGTAACTTAGTCTCAAAAATAGTCTTAAGGCCCATTCACACCAAGAACGATAACTGTAAAGATAACTATATCACCGTCAACACCAGCGAACGATATTCTAAGCACACGCTCATATGCCGCTCTAAATTCTTGAGCTCATTATAGTAGGATGGACTCTGATTGGGTTTCAATGTTTTTATCGTTCATCAGCTGGAAAAAATCATTCTGAAAGTGATTTCAGTGATATTGGTTCTCTGTGCCTTTATCGTTATAGCTGTGGTGTTGACTGCTATTCTTTAATATTGAGAAAGTTCTAAAAAACAATGTCTTTATTGTTATCTTTACAGTTATCGTCCTTGGTGTGAACAGGCCTTTAAAACCCAACTTTAAAAAGAGCCATTAGAATCCTCATTAGCATCCATCCTAATTTATCCTGTTAGTTACTGTTCCCATGAACGTCATTACTTGTGCTACGTATAGAATTTTAAAATCAAAATCAACGTCCTATATCAAATCTTTCAAGGTGATTATTTTAGTCATGATTGCATTCAGTTTCTGATGTGCTTCACCTTTTTGACACACACTGTATGAACTCTTTTAAGGCCTGTTCACACCAAGGGCGATAACTATAAAGATAACGTTAAATATATAGTTCTTAAAATCGTTATCTTTATAGTCGTAAGAATAGCAGAGTACACACCACAGCTATAACGATAAAGGCACAGAGAAACAATATCATTGGAATCACATTCAGAATGATTTTTTTTTCCAGCTGATGAATGATAAAAACATTGACAGCCACTCAGAATCCATCCTGCTATAACGAGCTCGAGAATTTTAAAGTGGCAGATGAGCATGTCCTTAGAAGCTGGTGTGGACGCTAATATCGTTATCTTTACAGTTATCGTTCTTGGTGTGAACAGGCCTTTATCAGGGTGCAAAATGCAAGTGTTCATGTGATGCGTAAAAGCAGTAAATGTGCTGAAATATTAGTAAACATTTTGATGCGTTTGTTTCTGTACTGAGAAACTGAAAACGCTTTGTGAAAGTATGAGAATATTTGGCAAAGTTGAGACTGAAGCTCAAACTCTTGTGATGGTAATGATGATTGTGCTGCACAGAAGCTGCTGGAGTAACGTGTGTTTGTCTGTCTGTAGTGACGTGTGTGATCGGGGAGATGCAGATGGGATCGCAGACAGTGAGTATGTCTCCTCATGTACACACTGGCCCATAGAGCTGCTGTAAGTGCACTCACACTCTCTCCATCTCTCTCAGCGTCATGTGGCGGGTTCAATCACTCTCATGTCACTCCAAACACCTCTCTGGGTTTCACTCAAGCCACACCGTCCCGTGCTCTGCCTTCTCCCACTGTCAACACTCGTGAAGCTTTGGGTAAGAACACACACACGCACTTACTCTCACTCACTCACTCTCACACTCGCACTCTCACACTCGCACTTACTCGCACACTCACTCACTCTCTCTCACACTCGCACTTACTCGCGCACACACACTCACTCACTCTCTCTCTCGCACTCACACACTCACTCTCTCACACTCGCACTTACTCACACACTCAAACTCACTCTCACACTCACACTTATTTGCACTCACACACTCTCAAACTCACTCTCACTTACTCACTCTCACTCTCTCACACTCGCACTTACTCGCACACACACTCACTCTCTCACACTCGCACTTACTCGCGCACACACACTCACTCTCTCACACTCACACTCTCAAACTCTTACACTCGCACTCACACACTCACAAACTCACTCACACTTACTCGCACTCACACACTCACAAACTCACTCTCACTCACACTTATTCACACTCACACACTCACAAACTCGCTCACACTCGCACTTACTCGCACTCAAGCTCTCACACTCGCACTTACACTCACAAACTCACTCTCACACGCACACTTATTCGCACTCACACACACTCAAACTCACTCACACTCGCACTTACTCGCACTCACATACACACGCACTCACTCGCGCACACTTACTCACTCACACTTACTCACGCACACACCCGCATTCACTCGCACGCACACTTACTCACACTCACTCACACACTCTCGCACACTCACTCGTGCGCACACTCTCTCACTTGCGCACGCGCACTCACACACTCACTCGCACTCGTGCGCACACACACACTCTCACTCACTTGCACGCATACACACTCACACACACGCACTCACGCGCGCACACGCCTGAGATCACGCTGTGTTTATGTGTGGCTGGTGTGCTGCTGATGTGTGTTGTTCTGCAGGTGTGATCATGGACATGTTTCAGGCTCCCACCTTCCTCCAGGAGTCCATGTTCAACAGCACCGTTCTGCCAGAGGACAGTTTTGAGAAGAGCTGCAGAATCAGTACGTCCTGCTTACACACACACACACACACACACACACACACACACACACACACACACACACACTCATCTAATTAGAGCTGCACGATTCAATGTTAAAAGATTATGATCTTGATTCAAACACCACACAAACTATTTCTCATTGACAATTATGCTGCCTCTATTAAACAGAGGTCGACCGATAGTGGATTTTGCTATAATCAATAGCTAGGTTGGACCACGCTGGCAGATACCAATTAATCAACCGATAGTTTTCAAAATCGATACTGAACAAAAAAACTAAAATAGTGCTTTACTATTTAAAAATAAATAAATAAATAAAATAGAACTGAACCATACTTTGTAAATGAATACAAATATTAATATTAATTATTATATTGATTATTGATGTTCATTGGCCTGGTTTCACAGACAGGGCTTAAATTAAGCCAGGATTAGGTCGAAGTTCAATTAGGACTTTGAAGTATCTTTTATAAATGTGCCTTAGAAAAAACATTACTGGTGTGCATCTTGAGACAAATCAGTAGTACTAACATATTTTAAGATCAGTCGTGCAAGTTTCTTTCAGTTGAAACAGCCCAGATATGCATTTTAGTCTGGGATTAGGCTTGAGCCTTGTCTGTGAAACCGAGGGATGGTTTATTAACTAATGTTAACACAAGAAACTTTAACGTTTTAAAAATGTATTAGTAATAGTAAATGTTGAATTAACACACTTTAACAAGGAACAATACTTATACGGCTTACATTACTCTTAATGTTACAAATGGACTCTGTGTAAAGTGTCATGCATTTCAACAGTCCTGAATAAAGATGACCATCTTTAAATATCTACACAAAGGCCATAGCATTGAAATTACCCACATATTGATATTGTGTATATACTCTCACTCTATAACTGCGTCTATTCTAGCAAACTTGATGATTATTTAATCAACATAAAATATGGCAGTTACACACTGGGCAAAAGTGCAGCGCTGCATCTAGTAACTCACAGGTTATCACACACACACACACCGCATGCGTCACGTTCAATTCAAGCGGCGATCTAAAACAGTTTATTTAATCACCAAATGGAAAAAAAGTTTACTTCAAGAATGAACAAAGCAGCATAGATGAGTTTGAAGTTCAGTGTTTAAAAAGAGCAAACGGAAAGAGAGAGCGCGTTCTATATTACATCTCTCTATATGAAGCATACTTTATTAGAGTCACTGAAAGACAAACTTTTCCCTGAAAAATGCGCAATACACAATTTGACAGCCTAGAGTGAAATAATTATATACATTAACAACAATTTTGGACAAATATAATGTCATTTAATGGAAAACTATATGAATGGTGCTCAGGATTTTCTGTTGGCTGCATTTAAATGCATCTGAAGTTTCCCTCTGTGCAGCGTGCAGTGTCATGTGACAAAACAAACAACACGTGCTGTCAGTGATTTCCGCCTCTAGAGGCCGCTCTCGTACTGTATAATGACAGCGGAGCCTTTTCAGCTGCTCCAGCAACGGGCGCAACCTGGAAAACTATCGGCATGGGTTTTTGCCGATAACGATAATTCCAGCAATCAATTATCGGTGCCGATTAATCGGCAAAACCCATACATCGGTCGACCTCTACTATTAAACCTTTAATAAGTATGGTCCAGGGCTCCAGACTGTGACCAAAGTTGTGTTCTGCAACCTTTTCCCTTCTGGCACAACTAAGTTTTGTGAGCAGCTAATTTTTTCCTGCTGGTTATAATGCGCTTTGATTGATTGTGTCGTGTTGTGTTGTTCAGGTAGCGCCCCCTCATGTGTTAAAGCTCCCAGCACGACTCCATTCATGATTTACCAGGACAAAGATGAGCAGGAGAACGGAGGGTGAGACGAGGCCTGCGTTCATGCAGTGATGTGAATGGTTTCTGTAAGCTCTGACTGTGTTCTCTCCATCTGTCCTTCAGTTCTGGTCAGGAGAGAAGCAACCTGCCGGCGAGCCGAGCGCTGCTGGAGATCCCAGTGTCCAAAGCTAATGTAAGCACTGTTAGCAGCTGTAGTGATCAAGCTAATAGTTACCAGTCTTGACGTTGTTTGTGTTCATTAGGACACTCCGGTCAGCACGGAGTCTATGACGGATGAGAGTACAATGTGGGGAGCGCGTAACGTCTCTGTAGGCCCGTGTCCCAACCACACTCGTGACTTCGCCCTGTCCGCTCATCTGGTGTCCACACCGCTCCACCCTCATGCGCCGCACTCATGGGACATGGAGCAGGGCCAAGGTATTCAGCTGCAAGATATCATGCATCCTTATTTACCTGCTGATCTTGAGTGAGCTGTGTTGATCTGGGTGTGATTTTCTGACTGTTCTGTCTCAGAGGAAAACGCAGGAGTCAGCGGCTCAGAGGAAAACCCATACATACGACAGCCCACTAAACTCAGGTACCGTCCTCACTGAACACAACGTCATTTCTCTTCTTCTGCTGATTTCATTCATGTGGTCCATAGTGCACATACTGTATTCTCCTCATTATGCAACTTTCTTGTCAATTTGCAAGACCTATGATTCATTAGCTTCTGTAGGTAAATAATTACAGATAGGTAGATAAATATGAAAAAAAAAAACTTTTTTTTTCCCCCTTTTTTTTTGGGTACTTGCCGATGCTGTTTACAGATGCCTGTTTTCATTGCATTTGTAATTTTTTACAAATGCTGCATAGAGAAGCCAAAAGAATACGAATCATATTAGTTGGTTTAATTCATTTAACAAAAAGATGATAATAATAGCAAAACTATTTGTGCTACAAACCAGTGTGTTTGATGATTAAAATATGCCAACAAATAGCAGTTTTAAAATATCAAGCAGCATAAAGTGCTGTTTGGTGGATGATACCATAAGCCTTACAAATGCCCATTTTTGTCCATTTTTATGTTAAAAATAAGGTGGATACTGCAGAACGTTGATGTAATATGCTATGCTAAGCATTTTTGCACAGAATTAGAATAAACACTTTTTTTTTTCTCTCCTCCCACAAGACTATGATGACTGCATCCGACTCGCTGAGTTAACAACATATTATATATGATGCAACAAAATAAAAATTCTGGTTTGAAAGTGAAGCAAAATACATTTTATTTATTTCTCAATTCATTAAACAAATCTGTTTAACAATAAATGCTCTAATAAAAACTTCAGTTGTGCAGACATTTATATTGGACATAAGGCACACAAGTTTGGGTTTTTATCAACTTTTTCTGCTTCAGTTTGTTGAAATATAAACATGTAAACAGTGGCTGTAATAACTTTTCATGACAGATTTTTTTCAAACATATATTAAATAATGAACAAGTGAAAATATAATACATTTGTAATATAGTGCATATATCAAAATCCTCTCTCTAGAGTTATTTTTTTCTAGCAAACTATTTTTGGTCATTGAGTGTCTTTCCTGAGATAAATGTGACAGTATTGTACTCGAGCTGTTTTATTGCCATCTTTCTGCGGTTGAAACACTGATTGACCGATTACAAGAGAGATGATTCATTTCAGTAAGTTGCTCTGTTTCTTTGAATGAATCCATGTCATATGATTCCATTAAAAATGAGATATCAATATTGATACTGACATGTTCACCTGTTGTAGTGTATCCACGTTGTGTGCACAAAATAGACACTGACACCATCAAAATGCATCGAAACGTCACTGTTTGTGTCATTGATTTTAGCCTTCAAAACCATTTGCTAACCGTTTCAGAAGAAAATTTCTGTGTCCCTAGTATCATACTGCTGTTTGAAGTGTTTAGTTTCAGTGCAGTGCTAGTGTTGAGTTGAGCTGATAGCCAGTGTCTGGTCTTCCTGCAGTCCGATCATGGAGCAGAGCCCTGCGGAGGAGAAGCCGTCAGAGCTGCTGGAGTGCAGTATGCGCGCTCAGGGCACTATTGTTGGGGAAGGGGTGTCTTTAGCTCAGCCGAGCCAAGCGCTTTCCATATCCCAGCACAGCCAGAGCGTCTGCAGCAGCAGCAGACATCCACTGGCCGCTCTGTCCTTCCCTGAGCAAATGACCCTGAGGAGCAGCACCAGACCGAGCTGGAGCATTCACCAGAGCCCTCAGACACACACAGGCGCTCCGCTGGATCCAGACGCAGCTGATGTTCTCCTGCCCAAGAGGTCCTTTCACAGGCGCAGCTCAGGGAAGAAGCCACTGGAGGAGAGCCAGGATGTGCTCATGAGTCCAGAAGCTGCCCCTGAACCAAACTGGGGCTCCACACTCGCAGCAGAGGCAGATCTCGATGTCATGAGGAGTCCTCCTGCGGTCTCTGGAGTCGCCCAGCCCGCCTGGACCATCTACCAGAGCCCAGAGAAACCTGCTGAAGCGGGCTCCCTGTGGGCGATGGGCCCTGAGCCGGCGGCAGAGCAGGATTTAGACCTGCTCTCCGCTCTGGAGGAAGTAGATGTTCTGCTTCCCAAAAAATCATTCCAGCGGCGCAAATCAGGGGTGAAAGCGCTGCAGGCGCTGCACGAGTCTCTCCTGATGAGTCCAAAGCAAGCCCCTAATCCCACGAGTCCAGACCCAGCACCAGGTCTAGACTGGTTATGCACTAACAGCCCTCAGCGGCCGACTGAACCGGATCTGGATGTGATGGCCAGCCCAGCGCAGAGCTCCAGGACCCTGAATGCTCCCATGAGCCCAATGGACACGTCCAGAGCAGGTATGAGAGACTCACCTGTTCAGGTGTGTTTGGCGTGTGTCCTGCGTAGTGGTCGACTGATGTTGGTTTTTTTGACAGCTGATGCCGATATCTTGGAAAGCAGGGTGGCCGATATAAAGCCGATATAATTTTAATTAGCCTAATATTTAAGAGATTTGAAAATGGATTAAAAATTAAATGTGTAAAATAAACATATTTATACTTTAGATAAAGTATTTTTCACAAACAAATAAATATTTAATAAAAATATAATTAAAAAGGAAGTAAACACTGTAACCAACAGAGCAATCAGTATTCTGGGAATATTATTTATTATTTTTTTTCAAATGAAGCCAAGGTAACACTCATTTTACACACAGCACACAGTGGAAATGACATGAATATGACAGTGGGCAAATGCATAAAGCACAGCATAGTTTGAAATCAGGAGTTTAAAGTTTGTCGATTGCGCGTCTCCATTCAGGTCTCACGGACCGACCGTCACGCAGAGCACACGCGATCATGCAGGATACACATGCACACTTTATAAGATCTCACAGCTGGATTCCACTAAGTTTGTGAAATTAAATGTTGGTTAGTCATTCAAAGATTTGTTTAAATGATATAAATGCGTATTTGCTGAATGCTGATGGCAACCAAGAAAGTATTATAACGTTTGCCTTCCTATTACTAATAATATAAAAGCAATCGTTATAATACTTTTTGAATACATTTTAATTCCTTTGTTTAACCGTTCTGATTATTAGACGGACATCTAACTGTATTAGACAGAGCTGTTAATGATGACAGCGAACTAGAGGGAGAATGTGAGCACTGTGTTCTCAGGTGCTGCCGTTCTCAGCGCCGTCAAAATAAAAGTCCCACCACAAACGCATCGGCCAAACAGAAAAATTATCGGCCAATGCCGATATTTAAAAAAAGCCAGATGTCGGCCGATATATCGGTGGAGCACTAGTCCTGCGCGGGCTCATCGTGTGTTTGTTTGTGCAGGCTGTGCTCAGCTGCTGTCGGACCCCTGGGATGAGGAGCTGATCGTGTCTCTGCTCTCCGGCCTGCAGCCTCCTCTCTCCTCACACCCCAACCTCACCGCCTGGAGCTGCCGTCTGCCCACCATCACGCCCAAAATGACCGTCCAGATCGGTGCGTCTCGCTAATCTAGCCAGCGCTCCTCACATTTCAATGCTGTTTACTTGCACAGATCACTTCTACAAGCAGTTTCTTGTTGTTCAAGTCTTTGGAGTAAATTGCAGCCGTCTTGGGGAATTAAAGGAGAAGTTTGCTGAAATTCAACCAGCTTTGTACACTGCTGTTCAAAAGTTTGGGATCAGTAAGATTTTTAATTTTTTTTTTTTTTAAAAGACGTTTCTTATGCTCATCAAGGCTGTATCTATTTGATCAGAAATACAGAAAGAAACTGAGATTTTGTGAAATATTATTGCAATTTAAATTAACAGCATTTTCTATTTTAATATACTTTAAAATATAATTTATTCCTGTGAAGCAAAGCTGAATTTTCATCAGCCATTACTCCAGTCTTCAGTGTCACATGATCCTTCAGAAATCACTCTAATATGCTGATTTATAATCAGTGTTGGAAACATTTTTTCAGCATCACGTTACAAAAGAATATTAAGCAGCACAACAGTTTCAAGACTGATAATGAATCAGCGTATTAGAGTGATTTCTGAAGGTTCATGTGACACTGGAGTAATGGCTAATGAAAATTAAGTGCTGCGAAACAGAAATAAATTATTTTAAAGTATATTAAAACAGGAAACCAATATTAGAAATTGCAATAATGTTTCACAATATTATGTGTTTTTCTGTATTTTTGATCAAACATATACAGCCTTTATGAGCATAAGAGACTCCATTAAAATTTTTTGAATGGTAGTGTATAGCTCCAGCATCAGAAGTGTTTGTAAATGTACAATATTTCTTAATCCTCATACATTTGTGAGAAATGCATCATTCAGTTTTGTATCAGTCAGATCAATAGACACATCAAAAGCCCATTATGGGTGCTGAAGTTTTTGGCAAAAGTGAACACAAGGGGTTAATCAGATCGTAGTTGATCCGTGATCCAAACAGACCAGACCACACGGTTCGGCACGCATGTGAGTCGCAGATTAATTGCAAAATTTAACCATCATACAGTGAAATTTTATCATTTGTACGCATTTTGTCTTGCAGTTTTACACATTCAAATAATTTTAAACCATTCTGGCACAAGAAGCTGCAAAAGAGAACTCAATTCAGCACTCTTTCGCATCGTCTTGCCTTTGAACAGACACATAAACGAGTTTTGTGATCCGTTGAACCACTAGTGAATGCCACAGGCCTTTTTCTTGTTTTCTCTAGTCGTGTAGGACCAGACAGCTAGGTTTGATTAAAGCCCTTCTTGCCAGTGGTGAATTACCACTTTAAGTCTTCATCCACCATTGTAGAAGTTAATAAATATAGTAAAACATAGATCAATTGAATAATCAGACATTGATTATATATTGTTTTTGAGTAATTCATACTGAAGCACAAAATCTATTATTAAACCCTACACTGACAGCGTATTCAATTGTATGTTGTTTAATTTGACTTCCTTGCAACGATTGAAAGCAAACATGAGCATTTGAATGTGTTCTGTTTGCTCTGGTGAGTCTCCGTCCAATCAGATCTGAGTGCTGCACATCCCTGCTCTACAGATTAACCCTTCACTTGCTGCTCTGAATGAGCTCCATGTGTCTCTGCCCTCAGCTGGAGAGTCGCTGCGAGTGGACTTTGTTCTCGGACAGGGAGCGTTTGCCACAGTGTACCAGGCCACCAACCTCATGAGCACACACAAACTCATCCTGAAGGTAACAAGAGAGCGCACATCTGACCTGCAGATATTACTGACGTCACTAGTTCTGCCTCAGAAGTGCTTCACATTTCAGCAGAATACACCTGCGAGTTACTTGTAGTGACTCTGCAGATGAGAGCGTACAAACATCACATTTAAACTCAAGGTGTTGCATGATGTGCTGCGCTGGTAGAAAGAAAGCAAATAGCAGCTTTTTCTCTTCTTTGATCAGATAGCAGCTTGTGTTTGTTCTTCCTGTGCTGCCCTCATAGGTGCAGAAGCCAGCGAACCCATGGGAGTTTTATATCGACAGCCAGCTGAACGCCCGTCTGCAGCCCAGTGTGCGGCACCTCTTCAACAAAATATACTCCGGCCACCTCTTCAGCAACGGCAGCGTGCTGATTGGAGAGCTGCACAACTGTGGCACGCTGCTGGTGAGGACGGCACGTCACAGCCCACTTTCACTGTCCTCAAAGATCAATCTCTGTTTGACTGGCCAGTAAAGAACACAGGTTTTTAAACAAAATGGTGTATTCTAGGGATGTCCCGAGCCGATCTCAAGGATCCGGATCGGGGCTGATCCTTATTTTATGTCAGCTGTCATGCAGTAGGTGGCAGTATTTGCCAACCACCATTAAAAGTAAAAGAAGATGCGTTAAGCCGCCGTTAAAACCAAAAGAAGAAAAATGTGCATGTGACACGTGAGAACCAGTGGCTTGCTCTATCGCCTCGCACGTTTGAGCTTCTGTGCTCATTGTATTCAGTGTGCACTTTTGTAGCGATCACTAATTCATATATTGTTTAATTTGATCTGCTTTAAGACTATCTGAGACGTCATTGTCACAACGTGTTATGGGTTGTGTCTTTCTTGCTTAGAGTTTGATTGATGGGACATTCTGACACTGAGCTTCATGCTTTCTAACCATATCTCCACTTTTTTACCTTTGTGTTGCAATTACTCTGCTTATTGTTTTCATAAAATACAAGTTTACATCAGTAGTCCCATGTTCTACCAATGCCTTTATACAGTATGTGCAGATATATACATAGAGAGAGTGTCTTATACAGTATATGTATTCACACACACATGGCTTTTCTCTCTGCACAACTCTGTATACATCGGATTGATTTTAATAACTTTAATGTACTTGGATTGTGCATCAAACACTAGGAATATACAAGTATCGGATCGGGACTCGGTATTGGTAGATACTGAATATTCAAAGACTCGGATCGGGACATCCCTAGTTTGTTCATGTAATGTTTTGATGTAGCGAAAGAGGTTCTGTTGTGATATTTGACTGCTCATGAATGAATGTACACTCTATGGGATGGTTCACCTCTAAATCAGGGAGTACCGCAGAGCAGCGGTTCTCAACCAGGGGGCCTCAGGATGACTCAAAATGATTTAAATGAAAACAAAACAAGCATTAAATTTAGCTAAACAACCAAAAATCATGATATTTCTCATTTTATTTCATCCTCTAAACAACTGCTTTAAGAGCCAGGAGTCTTAAAAACCTGGACCTATGAGAGAGCCTGATTTTTAAAAGTGTGATTTCTGTACAGTGTGACTTTTTTCTTGAAATCAGTTCATGTCGGTTAGCTATGTGTCTGCTATCAGTGAGATCAGTGCATGCAGGGCTGCCCATCACCACACCAGGAAAACAAAACAGAAGCCCTGTTAGGACAAACGCCAGCGAATGAACCTGACCGATGGTGTTGTTCTGTCTCGTCCTCCAGAGCGCTATAAACCTGTACAAGAGCCGCAGTGAGAAGGTGATGCCGCAGCCGCTGGTGCTCTACTTCACCGTCTGCATCCTGCACATGGTGGAGCAGCTGCATCAGGCCAAGATCATCCACGCCGACATCAAACCCGACAACTTCCTCCTGGGAGAGAGGTGTGTGTTAGAGTTAGGGTTGGGTATCGTTTGAATTTCATTGATTCCGATTCTTAACGATTCCTAATTTAGATGTCAAACTTATTTGTGACCCTGGAGCACAGAACCAGTCTTAAGTCTCTGGGGTATATTTGTAGCAATAGCCAAAAATGCATTGTATGGGTCAAAATTATCCATTTTTCTTTTATGCCAAAAATCATTAGGATATTAAGTAA